>CABFVX010007761.1:0-25477 GCA_902151425.1 Timema shepardi
TTTTAAAGGAATTGATCTGAAATTATTCAACTCTAGCTACGAGAAGTTATAAATTTCACGTTAAATACCCCCAATAGAAATACTGCAATAGTCCCGATAAGTCTTATGTCCCCTTCCAACGTTAAGGCAGAGGGTCAAAATATGTCCTTCGAAAACAAAGGTAGCGCCGTGAAAGAAAATTACTACCGGGGATATACATGTTATATTTTAATTACTTTTATTTTGCAAGTAAACGGTAGATTTATTCAAATGAGTCAGAAAGGGGGGTTTAGCTGTTAGCGTATTATACACGGTACCTGTTGAATTCGTTACCACCATGAACCATAATACATGGAGCCAATCTGTTTCTTGCTGGGTATTCACCAGCAATGGAGAGTTAGAAGGAAAAAAATAACTTGCGTGACCCAACAACATACACTTTTTCATATAGTCTATAAAAGTTTTGGAAAAAAATATATTATCAAAAATTAGCTATTAGTAGGGCCCCATTTTTTATGGCAATGTCATATTTTTTTATTGCTGCATAACAGAAAATGCTCATAATAATATAAATTTGATAGGTCATTTTTGGTGACCTGGTGGTCTTTTGGGGTACGTTGTTGGACTTCTGTTCTGTGGGTCCGAGATTCAATCCTGTGTCCCGGCACAGATTTATCTGATTGCCAAACCCTTCCTTCACCTCTGACAAGACGTGTATTAATCACAACTGGTGAATGTGTAGAATGTCAGGCCTCCACCGTGGTTCGGATCCCACGTTAAACTGTAGGTCCTCTATTTCATCTCACAATCACCCTACCATTACACATTAGCGTAAGTGCGTGTAACCCTAACGGTTAGTAAGACGCGATGCTAATAATAATATTATAGGCAATTTTTTGTTATTTTGGAATTTTAGGAAAGGTTTTCTTGGTTTGCGTCCTTTTGAAATAGTCTTTAATCTTTTTTTTTTAATTTTCGAATCACTTTAAGGCATCTATGTTGAATAAGAATACTACTATCAATATTTTATAAATTTTGAGTTGTTTCAATACATCGTGTTCAGAAAGAAAAGATAATATAGTTGATGAACTTTGTATCCTTTTGCTTTAAGAAGGAGGTTGAACATTCTTATTAAATATAGTTTCATTATCTGTCTGTCAGCATTAGCTTATGGCGGATTCAAAATAGCTGATTAAATTAGGTCAAAAACGTAGAAAATGGATACTTCCTTTTTTAAACTTTAAACTGTTACGATACGCTAATTTGCTCGAACTCTTTAACAACCAAATATATATATTCTGCTTCATACTTCTATAATACCAACAGACAAGAGTTAAAATTATTGTGTATAGAGAAATTTTACATTAATCTTCAAGATAAATTTCAGTTTTTGACACTTGTTTATATTTCACATCTAGTTTGAAATTCTATTTTAGATGGCCTACTTTTGAGAACCTTGGCTGGAATTCGTACAGCATATAAGGAACAAGCGAATTAAAGAACAGGTAAGAACAAAATTCAATTTATTCGATTTATATTCAATCTTATATTCTTACTTCAATTCACATTATTTTTACAATTTATGAACATTTATTTACTCTAACCTAAATTAAATATGTGTTTTTGCTGCCATAACTCACACTTGAATTAAACTCATGAGTTTATATTATATGTATTTTAATGTGTTATCTATATATGTGACTCATATTTAAATATGTTCTTAACTTTTTTGATATTATGATGGAAATCTAGTGAAATACACAATTGTCAATTCTTTCCAAATTTATGTTACTTATTCCGTTGTGTTTTATATTTTATATACTAATTGATCTTTGGAGTTTAATATAAACGCTAATTTTTAAATTCTTTTTCCACATTGAGTTATATTATCACAACTACTTTTATCGTTTTGTAACACAATATAAGCCAATAAAAGATTAAAGCTTACAACATTATAAATATAAAAATAGAAACCCAAATAACCAGAAGAATCTAAACCTTTTTAGTTTTAAATTATGATCAGGGAAAAAATACATGACTGGGTATTTTCCAAAATAAACTTACTATTCAATTAACCACTTATTGGTGTATAAAATTAAAATTAGGCATAAGGTAATACAGTAGCCCCGTGGCTTCTTTGGTGCTGACTGACAGCTTACAGCTGACTTCTAACTGTCAACATTTAGGTATATACCTAAATTTTTATTGTCAGAAGTGACAGCTGATAAACACATGTCTTTGCAGATCATATGGTTCGGCGTAGGGATACATAATTTTGTCTGGTAGCTTTTCAAAGATCTCAGCTGTCAGTCAGCACCAAAGAAGCCATAGGGCTACTGTAGACCACTTCAAAATACCCTCCCTCCCCTACTCGCCCTTAAATAAAAATTTATAATTTCAAAGTGGGAGTCTTAATGTGTCCATATGTGATTTTCAGAATCCTGAAGAAATAATTTTAAATATCTACATAGTTGTCAAATACTTTAAAATTTGGCATGTAAAAATATATTAGCAAATTGGGATAAGAATCAACCTATCTAGACAACCAAAATGTTTAAAAGGAAAGGAATCTCAAAACAGGAGTCTGGGAAACGAATGATTGATGTGGAGGGGTACCTCAAATCTACTAAAATAAGAGAACATAATTTTTCTCGATACGGTAGGTGGTTTTAAACTGATTTAGTCCGATAAATATATCTCAAAATAAAAGAACACAAAAAAAAAGTTATTTCAATGAGTATCTATATAGTTTTTTTTATAACCACCACACCTTACTACCTGGTCAGGTTATACTCATATTTGATAAGTAATCTAATTGGGTAGGGATGAGGTAGGAAACATTTTAGAGTTACGCTACTCACATTTGTGTGGAAGTAGATTGGGAAACTCTTTATAAAAAACAAACCTCGGTAAAACCAACAAGGATGTGAACGCCTACTTTCCCAGGCAATTCGAACACGAGAGTGACGCTTTAAATCGTTCGTCCTCCAAAGCGGGTTCCGTATTGCTAAGGATTTTGCAAAGAGGAAGGATAACAACATGGCGGGATAATCCTTTTGAGCTTTCCATATTAAAACACAATCTATTGTTATAAACACAGCAATATAAGTCACTCTTCAACCATACTAAACTGCTTATGATTCACCATTTCTCTGATGCTAGCTTTTCTTTTTGATCACAGACATCCGTCTTCAACCGATCATACAGTCTTTTTGAAAAGCCCGATAGGAACGCATGACCCTCGCATGTCGAATAACTGGTAAGGACGGGCCTGCGCATTAACGGCTGAGACCTAGGCCGTCTTTTCAAGATCATGCTTGAGCTACGTTTTACCTACCTTTACAATTCCTTAAACTTGTGATAGTTTAGATAATATAAACGGGACAGTGGCGGTTCGTAGCTAGAATTAGTTAGGGTGCTGCTCCAGAAAGTTGTTAGTCTTTGTTTTAAAATTGTGTGAAAGGAAAAGTAAACTTGTATAAAGAGAAAATTTATTCAGAAACTAGATAAAATATTAACAAAAACATTACATTTTTTATTTACTTTAACTTAGAGTTTTACAGTTCAAGCTTGATCTATTCATTTAAAAATGAAATCCATTCTTCTTGTTTTAATTTGCAGAAAAAGTACAATAATTTTCTCTTTGATCTCTGGATAACATTTGAGGAAATTTTTCTCCATTGAAAGTACTCCAAGCGCATTTAGTCTTTCTGGTAAATAAGAGAACAAAAAAATGAATCAAATAGAATATTATTATTATTAGCACCTTGTCTTACTACCCGTTCGTGTTATACGCACTTACGCTAATGTGTAATGGTAGGGTGATTGTGAGATGAAATGAAGGACCTACAGTTTAACGTGGAATCCGAACCACGGTGGAGGCCTGGAATTCCCACACATTCACAAGATGTGATTAATACACGTCTTGTCAGAGGTGAAGGAAGGGTTTGGTAATCAGATAAATCTGTGCCGGGACCGAGGATTGAACTCTAGCCGCCAGCATAGAAGTCTGACACCTTACCCCTAGACCACCAGGTCACCCATTTGAGTAATATAAATACCAATTAAACTTTGGGTTAACCCCAAATTAGTGTTTATGGAGTTACTTTACATAACATTAATTTTGATAGTAAATGTATGGATCTACGTAATTGCAATGCTCTGAATCCTGGACGCGATAAAATGTAAATTTGTTAAGACCTATTGTACCTGTAAACAATAATAATAACTGGATCATATGAACCCTTTTTGGGTTGATTTCCTTGAGTAGATATACTCACCACTTCATGCTATGATTAATAATATTCAGCACCGCGTCTTACTACCCGTTCGGGTTATACGCTCTAAGTACTAATTACGCCAATGAATGGGGAATTGGGAAGGTTGAATTATAGGAAGTGAACCCGCACTTAAGTGGAGGGAGAGTTTAAAACCATTTAGGTAAAACCTCCCCCAGTTCACCAGAGTGAGATTCGAACCTCGATCTCCCCGCCCTCGGCGGTCGAGCTCAACACGACTAGCGCGTTAGCCAACTACGCCATCGAGGCGGGTTATGTTGGGATTAGAATTAGTGGTTATGATTCCATTTAGTCGCCTAGTGATCTATTGGGTATATTTGACCCTGAGAGCTGCTTGGTACTACTAGAGACCTTATATAATCTTGTAATGTTCAGTTTTATACAAGAATATATATAGCTTATATCAGTATGGTCCAAGTATTTCATCCCTAGGGCCAGATCTGATCATATGTTTACACCGTGGGCTGAGGATTTATAAAGTAATTCCACCAACCTTATATATACCTATAAACA
Source organism: Timema shepardi (assembly GCA_902151425.1). Taxonomy (NCBI): domain Eukaryota; kingdom Metazoa; phylum Arthropoda; class Insecta; order Phasmatodea; family Timematidae; genus Timema; species Timema shepardi. Next base: position 4,791 of record CABFVX010007761.1, read on the forward strand.
ACACTTTAAAAACACGTTAAATAATTGTATAAAATTGTATTTTTGATCGTTAGAGTATTTAAAATTTAACTGCCGAAAAAAAATTATTAATCTCCGAAAAACGGATGATGAAATATGAGGGTAAACACACTTTCATAACTTAGAATAATAAATAAATATGTATACATAATTTAATTGGTAAAATAAATTCATAATAAAATGCAATCATGGCCTTTGGAAGTAAATATTTTTATCTTTATTGCTCATCTATCACCGAGTATTTTCCTATAATTTTCCTCCAGGAAGGGCCACACTTTCAATGCACTTGGGCCTTATTTGTCCCGCGGGCCGCCAGTTGGACCACACTGGTATGGATATACGAGAGATTCAAAGATATGTATTGTAAAGTAGTGACCTAATTAGGTAACTAATAGCTCATAAAACATTTTACTCTTTCCTACAAATAACCTAGTGAGGTATATTATTTGTGTGGGTCAATGTCTCCAGGATTTGTGTCCGGTTCCCTATTAAATACGTCTCATAATTACATAATATTGTGTTGCCATTCATTCTAGAGCGTGCAATGTTTATCCAAGTTGACCTTCACCATAGATAACTTCAGATAAATTTTCAACTATTTAGTGCTGTACCACTTAAAATGTTATTATTATTATTATTAGTATTATCATTATTATATAAGTACCGTGTCTTACTACCCTACACGTCTTGTCAGAGGTGAAGGAAGTGTTTAGTAATCACATAAATCTGTACCGGGACCAAGGATTGAACCCCGGACCCCCAGCACAGAAGTCCAACCTCTTACCCCTTGACCGCCAGGTCACCTCTTAACAACAATGTTAGTATCTGTCTTAGACTAACAATACTACGTATTATTGTTGCCTGTTTTCTTAGGATGACTTATGTGTCAGCTTTGAGGGGAAGTTCCTGACTAACTCTATCATTTCTTTGTAGCAGACGATTTTGAATTTGTGTTACTGATTGTAATTGTAGCTACTCGTCTAATGTTCGTTAAACTCCTATTATCATTCTACCTAATATCTTGTTATTTAAACATTCCTATAGTCTAGTACCTTTAGACTATCGGGTAAAAGTGATAATTGGATGGGACGCAATTTTTATAAATGGTGCAACAATATGTAGCCAGATGATAAACTTCTACATTTTATATAGTATCGATATATCTTTCACTTGAGAATATTGTGTTAAGGTTGCTAGCAACATCGTAAAAGATTATTCCTGTAAATTATATTAAATGTCTTAAAATATATCATGATATCTGAATTCTGTTTGTTAAGGTAAACTACGTTTTATGTTTCCCCTAACATTAACTAATGGTTATATGGATTTTTTTTAAAACTCAACACGCATAAGTCGACTTTTATGTCTACTAATTGCCAAACTATACATTGCATGCAGAAAGAGTATACATTACTTAAAAAATGAAGGAAGATACCTATAATACACGTCATCAGACTGTATTTAGACGTTCTGCCATGTACACTCCGATCAGATTACTGAGAGGGGTGCTTAAGTTCCATAGTTTGGGACTTCAGTAGTTTTTTGAAGACTGTTTTTACTTTATTTTTACCTCTTTTCTCAAACACAACTAATCAACTTCTAAATACAATGTAGGTAAAGTGTTTTTAAAATGGCTTCAAATAAGCGTGATAAACCAACCATTCAAAGTGAAGGACGCAAATATGTTGCAAATGTAATTGCTTTTCTATTTTTAGAGTGAAAAGCTATCGGTACACTATAATCACACTGTTGAAAGGGCCACAAAACGTTCAGCAGAAACTATAGGAAAAGAAAAGCGTACTAATTGTAAAATTTGGAACGAAAGAAGTACGGAAAGTGGGACACAAACAAACTTTCAACTACAGTAAAAAATAAAAGTACAAACCTAGTAACAGAAACATTATTGTTCTTGATGATTTTGACTTGTATTTCATTCGACAACTTATATACTGAGGTTCTACATTGTTAAAAAGAAAGTACCAACTTTAAATAAATCATTAGCAGTAGGCCTAGTAAAAGAAGAACTCAATTTCACTGGAACAAATAATCACTGAGAATAGCATTGAAAATAATTTGGTTTAAGTTTTATAAGTGTAAAAATAATATACTAATTTAGATGGAGAAAAACTAATTAAGTGTATAGAGGGCTAGATAATTAAGAAGATGGAGAGAAAATGATAAATTAGAGCTTAAGTTTCCCAAATTTTACTAGGATAATTTATTCGGACAACATGGGAAGATTGTTATTAGTTTACCTTCATACTAATATGACCTTAACGCTAAGGAATTGATTAGGAAAATGGTGAAATCATGAGTAACGGCCAAAGATATTGTTCAAAACACTTTATAAATAAAACATATAACAGAAGAAGTAATCAATAGTATCAATGAGAAGGATTGGCAAAAGACTATATCACTCATACCGATTACTGGAAAAATTGTCTGAGAGAAGAATGAATTGAACACATTTTGATTTATTTTTGAGATGAAATTGACATCGACAACACAGTACGTAAAGTAGCTATGGTCACAACAGTGACGTACAAATTTCGGCTGTTAATAAGCTAATTTAGTTTTTTATGGCTAGAACTTCATATGTATTCAGCTTAACTTATCGGAAGTCTCATATTAGCCAAGTACAACAATTCATGCCCCATTTACCGATTGGTACTGACTTTACTAGAGTGCTATGGGTGTCTCTTCTCACCCCTTAGCCTTTCATACTCTAAAAGGGATTGCCGTGTTTGACCACGAAATGCGATGTTTTCTGTATAGAGTAGTAATTATGCCATGAGCGCTAATGGATATTTCATGTCGTCTGTGAAAGCTCAGCTTTATCAAATGAATATAAACTGCGTTCCTTCAATAAAAGAAACATTTACACATCGAGTTGGCGAAACAAGACATTTTATTTAGTCATATTTTTAGCAAATCTTTTAGAATTCATCGGTGACTGTACACTACTTAAATCTCACATGAGTTTTTATTCTAATTTTTAAAATCTAAATATTTTGTGTTTTTTTTGTCTTTTTCAAAGATAAAATTTTTAATATTTTACTCATCAAGTAGTAATTTTGATTAAATAAATATTTGTTATTTTAATTAGTATATATATTCTTCAGTTTAAAAATGTAAAAAACTACAAAATCATAATGTTAATTGATGTATTCAAAGTAATAACTTAATTATTTTTTCTATTTATTTATACGCGTCATATAATTGCAAGATTGTAGAATAAGTGAGTCAATAGGTGTTTAATATAATATTTTTATATCTTTTTCCATAAACAATTATATTTTGAGATGAACTTTATTGGTTTAAATATAAATCAAACAAAATTTAAACATGAATGTAATAAAATTCGTTTTTCTGATGTGCTACTTAAGTATCATTGACATTAAATTTTATAAATCAGTGGAAAATGTCCATTGTAACAGTAAATTTACAAATATTATTGACTACATCATCGATTTAACTCTAAAAAATACGACTAAACCATTGGCCATGGTGATTTTACAAAACAAGAGTAACCAGATATCAGTAGATTTATTCAAGAAGCTGGAATATTTCCCTACCATAAACTTAAATATTTACGGAGACAATATCTTGACATTAAGTGAAATAATTCCCGATGGTTATGGTTTGAAAAATTTAATAGCTACGCCAAAAGTAGTATTTTGGTTTATTACAAAAGGCGAGCCAAATTTCAGGGTGGTTTTGAAACAATTCAATGACACTTTTCACAATTACCCAAGAATACCATTTATAATAATAATAACATTAGTAGATCAGGAAGAATTATACACATTTAAAGAAGAATGCCAAAATACGTGGGATGAGTTTCACATTTTAAATGTTATTTTGATTTATATTTCTCAATTTTCTTTAGCAAACCACGGGAATCAACAGATTTTAATTTCTCAAAATATTATGGCAAGAGCTTGGATTTTTAACCAGTTTAATGAAAAAGAATCATATGTAGAACTATCAACGAACCATATACAACCTGATAATAAAAACATATTTTTAAATAAATTACATGATATCTATGGATACGCGATAAAGATAACTGAAAGTAGAGTTATTTATGGTCTGAAATCACGATACAGACAATATGATTATAACCTTATAGGAAACTTTATTCGACATATAAATGGAACAAAGGTGGTCATTAAGACGGAAAATCAAAATGATGCAGGTGCTTCTAGTGGAAATGGTAGATCTGGTACAATACCGGATATAATGGGAAATTCATTTTTAAAGCACACATTGAATGTATTCAGATCTACAATTTCTGGTGAAATCGATTGTTTATCTATCCTGGTGCCTAAAGCTCAACGTTTCCCTGAATATATGAATGTAGTTCTACCTTTCGCCAAGAGTACTTGGCTAGCTACGTTCATCACACCACCAATCCTTACATTAACGTGGAAACTACTAGGGCACGACGCTTCTTTAGAAACGAAAACGCTATTGACATTAGTAGATCAGGAAGAATTATACACATTTAAAGAAGAATGCCAAAATACGTGGGATGAGTTTCACATTTTAAATGTTATTTTGGTTTATATTTATCAATTTTCTTTAGCAAACCACGAGAATAAACATATTTTAATTTCTCAAAATATTATGGCACGATCCTGGTTTTTCAACCAGTTTAATGAGAAACAATCATATTTAGAACTATCATCAAACTATATACAACTTCATAATAAAAACATATTTTTAAATAAATTACATGATATCTTTGGATACAAGATAAAGATAACTGAAAGTAGAGTTATTTATGGTCTGAAATCAGGATACAGACAATATGAACATAACCTTATAGGAAACTTTATTCGACATATAAATGGAACAAAGGTGGTCATTAAGATGGAACATCAAAATTATGATGGTGCTTCTAGTGGAGATGGTAGATCTGGTACAATACCGGATATAATGGGAAATTCATTTCTAAAGCACACATTGAATGTATTCAGATCTACAATTTCTGGTGAAATTGATTGTTTATCTATCCTGGTGCCTAAAGCTCAACGTTTCCCTGAATATATGAATGTAGTTCTACCTTTCGCCAAGAGTACTTGGTTAGCTACGTTCATCAGACGCTTCTTTAGAAACGAAAACGCTATTGGAAATGATCAGAATTTTGGTGAGTGGTTCGACATTATTATCGGTGGTTTCCATTGCTCAAAAATATGTTCTTGTTTTGTGTTTTTGGTTAAGTTTGGTACTTGTGAGCGTCTATCAGGGAAGTTTGACCAGCTACTTGACAATACCCCATTACTACCCCGATATTGATACGTCAGCGGAATTGGTGGAGTCAGGTTTGTTGCTATCGACACCGAATTTTGATAATTCGGGCGAGATTGTTGTAATTTTTATGGATGGTTTGGACAAGAATGATAATATTTCTATGGCTATATTACAAAGATCTTATTTTGTTAGTGACATAAAGAACGCTCTTGATATGGTTGCCTTTAATCGTACAAGAGCTTATTCTGATGTTACAAAACTAGTTCAGCTGTTCATTGAGCTGAACGAGTACTATGATGAAGGCTACCCTCTGATGCACATGATGGACGCGTGTGTTTACCCAATGCGTCTTGTTCTACAGTTCCCCTTCGCTTCTCCTTACGAAGAGAGACTTAGTTCCGTAATGAGGAGGCTGTACGAGGCAGGACTGCCAGATAAGTGGAATAAAGATGATAAGTATGAGGTGACTCTCTCGGCTCGTAACAGGGCTAAACCAGTCCGTTTGAAACCTTTGGGACTCAGTCATGTACAAATGCCCTTCTACTTTATTTCTGGAGGTTTAATACTCGCCTCCATTTCATTTGTCTGTGAGATATTAGTAAACGTATTCATACGCTATAAAAATAAAAATAAAGTTAGTGTGATAAGTTTTAAGTAATAATAAAATATTGTAATATATAGTTATATTTAATAAGTAAAAAATTAGTGTGTGCTACTTTTTGATTTGAATTCAAGGCTTGTCACTCAATCATCAATTCTTAAAAGGTTTTTAACCTTTAATAAAATAACTGACATTTTATCTTTCTTAAATCAATAATGGACTGGAGCAATTAAACTTTGAGGAATTTTGAACCTTATAAAATAAATTTAAGTGTCTCCACTAATAATATTGAGGATTATTTTAGGTCAATTATAATTTAATTTTGAACGTACTTACCTGAAGGATTTGTAATTCGATATATTTTTCTATCCTCTACTCAGGATAATATTATTGGAAAGGTGTTATATGCAATGTTAACAATTTTCGCGTTGTTTTCTAATTTAAATTATGAAGGTACCATAACGTTTGCAAATTTAACTTTTAAATGTAAGCAAAGCTTAAAAATCTAATGGATAATTTTTGTATGGGGGGAGTAGCCGTTTCAAGTTTAATATTTGTAAATTAAAAAATTACATCTGATCACAAGAATCGAACCCCGAACAGTTGGCTTAGCTCGTTAACGCTCTCCATTAAATTATTTGTGCAAATTACCCAAATTATGGTAATAGTCCAAATAAAATCACAGGTAACTCAATGTCTTGCAAATCCAAAGGCTCCGGGCTTTATTCTCGTATCTTCGTATCATTATTCATATTTACGAGTAATATTTTAAATTGATTGATCTAGTATTTAGATGTCAGTAAGTAATAAATAAAATCTGAGATTTATTATAAATTAATCAATGGGAATAATAATTTAAAAACTTTCACAAACTGGTTGTTTGTGTATTTGTTTCGTATCTACTCACTAAAAATATTAAAATATTGTAAACATACATACATACATTCATACATACATTCATACATACATTCATACATACATGCATACATACATACATACATACATACATACATACATACATACATACATACATACATACATACATACATACATACAATGCATGCATGCATATACACGAATGCATGCATGCATATACACGAATACATGCATGCATACTTAATAATGCATTATAACTGTGCATGTAGCCCAAAAAACAACTCCGTATTTAATCCATCCTCACTAACTTTCTCCACACTTCCCTATCCTTTCATTCACCCTTCGCTTCAACAACACCCATATTCTGAGTCATACATGCTCTTTTTTTCTTAAAACTCTTGATGTTTCTTTTTTTCACTTATTCGTCTACAACATTTAGCCACGTCTTATATGGCCTACGCCTTCCTTTTGAATCCACACACTATTACTTGTAAATGTTCTGAGATAAAATGCTTTAAAATAAAAAAAATCTTAGTAGTTATATTAAATAACTTTTTATGTATAGCTCAGCACCTTGAAATTTTATATCAATAATAGTTTTCAAACAATTTATTTTAATTTTTAATGTTTTTTCAGAAAATATTTTGATTTATTTTTAGAACATACTGTTTATCTTAAGACTTTATTAGTCAAACTTTGTAAAACACTATGTCACATCAAAAAATATATTGTCAATAAGTTATTTTACAAGTGTGATAAATAAATCTTTATAATATATGCCTGAAATTTTAGAGTGAAGATATATGTATCTAGTACATGCGTACATGCGTACATGCGTACATGCGTACATGCGTACATGCGTACATGCGTACATGCGTACATGCGTACATGCGTACATACGTACATACGTACATACGTACATGCATACTTAATAATGCATTATAACTGTGCATGTAGCCCAAAAAACAACTCCGTATTTAATCCATTCTCACTAGATCTCTCCACACTTCCCTATCCTTTCATTCAGCCTTCGCTCCAACAACACCCATATTCTGAGACATACATGCTCTTTTATTCTTAGAACTCTTGATGTTTCTTTTTTTCACTCATTCGTCTACAACATTTAGCCACGTCTTATATGGCCTACGCCTTCCTTTTGATCCACACACTATTACTTGTAAATGTTCTGAGATAAAATGCTTTAAAATAAAAAAAATCCTAGTAGTTATATTAAATAACTTTATATGTATAGCTCAACACCTTGAAGTTTTATATCATTAATCGTTTTCAAACAATTTATTTTAATTTTTTATATTTTTTCAGAAAATATTTTGATTTATTTTAAAAACACACGGTTTATCTTAAGACTTTATTGGTCAAACTTTGTAAAACACTATGTCACATCAAAATACATATTGTCAATAAATTATTTTACAAGTGTGATAAATAAATCTTGATAATATATGCCCGAGTTTTTAGAGTGAATATATATTTATCTTCTAATTTTTTGAAGTGATTAATTTTACATATAATTTTCTTTCTTAGAAAGAAAGTATTGGAACTGTGTAAATTTTCGACTTGGTAATTATAACGATATTTTGTGTAATATATTCCTACGCACCCAAAAAGTTATGTTTATATGTTTTTCTTGTCTATTGTTTGTATGTTTCTGAATTTATCAATCCCTGGGGATAAATGTGAAATGGTTGGAAATATATTTTTCTAATTTAATATAGTTTGGTTGTGATATAGTTATAATTCAAATTTTGTTTGGTTTTTAGTTTAGCCTTCAAATTAAAGGTAGTTTAAAGTGTCTGATTTTTGAAAATTTGGAAATGTAAACAATAGAGCTAACAACTTTCCTTAAAATGGATATCTGTGAAGTGTTTGACAAAAAAAATACATTCATTTTAAAAGGAGGATATTTGTGGAAGCTAGTTTACTGTGTCTTTTTTTCATATTGTCAAGAAATTATTATCTTAAACGCAATAATTATTATACTTTTGTTTGGTTCTCATTTCCCAAGAATCACTTCCTCAGCTATATTTTGCTTTAATCAAATTGTAATTTGTATTTATATAAATAATCCAATCAATTTTTTTTAAATATAGAATAGATTTAAGAATAGGAAACATGAATATAAATTTATAAAATTCAAAATAATACAAAATATAGAAATATAAATAATTTTTTTAAACTAAAGAATATTTAAATATTAAAAAAGAATCTGTTATATTCATATACCAATAGGTTTTTCTAATTAGTTTAATAGGGTATATTGTTTTTCATTATTACGTTTTTATAACGTAGGCTACTAAATTTTAAACGTTTATATCTTAAATCTCAGGAATATTTTTCTACTTATACCAATAATATAACACTATCTTAGTAGTAATGATTTTTGATAAATTTCTCGTTTTTAATTAAACTCAACAACATATTACATAGGTTTGGGATTCATTTTTCAAGTGTCATTTCTTAAGCTATTTCTTACATTAATTAAATTGTATTTTTTATTTCTAATAAATAACTTAATCAAGTTTTAATGAAAAAATATAAAATATATTGAAGAATAGACGACATTAATTGAAATTCATAAAACTCAAAATAATAAAAAATATTAAAATTAAAATTACAAACCAAGAATTGAAATATATTTAAATAGTAAAATATGTATCTACTCTCTCTCTCTCTCTCTCTCTCTCTATATATATATATATATATATATATAATAGGCTTTGCTAACTTGCTTAATGTGGTATATTGTTTGCCATTAATATATTTTTCTAAAGTAAGCTGCTAAGTTATAATTATGTACCAAGACAAATCTTATCAATACAAACCACGGATTCTATGTATATGTGTGTTTATTTTATATTTACTTAATTTAATATAAATAAATGATTTCAATCCATAATAAATAAAATGTTCAATATGTTTTTCCAGTTTATTTCCACCATTCGTGGTGTGGCTCTATTTCCTGAATGTAGGGGGGGGGCGGGTAAGAGGGAAAATTAGAGCAAGATAGGAATGTTTTTTGAGAACGTAGAAGGACTTATTAGAAGGCTGGTGGAGACAATCTCATATGACAGCTTCATTATACTGACATTGTCAAGAACCAAGATTCACAACTCAAAATGTCGAGAGGAAGGAAGTTCTTCATCTATATTTCCCAAGCGAACTTTTTTTTTTCAAACACAGCAAGAAAGAACTTCTCTATTATTTTAAGGAAATAAAAGAAAGACTATTTAGAATTAATGTGTGTTGTTTAAGTAAGGGTTATTAAGAATATTACCATATTTGTCATCAAATATTTAATAAAATACAAGTAACCGTTTAATATTTATTGATATTAGGGATTGGCCCTTTCTTTTACAGGTGAAATTTTGGATTTATCATAAAGAATGACACCTATTTATTAATACAATTTCTTATATTTATAATAGCTGGAGTTACCACGACTTGTTTCCAAAGTGTTCCAGACTAAAGCGATGTATAAAAAGAACGTCCTGAAGAGCACACCATATTTTAATTTAGATTAATGGAAGAATTTTAATACGGGATTCGTCTCTCAGCCTAACTATGCTAAGGTATTTGGTGTTATTCTAATCGAATTACTTGGCTTTAAGATAACTGCAAAATATTTCCTTAGCCATGTCAATAGCAATAAGCTGGTCTTGAACTTGGCAGATGTAATATCTAGCTATCTTCTAACTTCAGATGCCATGAACTATAGTTCAGGCCTTGCTGCGTCTCGGCCTCAGAGTAACAAACTTTGAACAATTTTTCATAATACATTTAAATAGCAAATCATCCTAATTTAAAGCTTGACTTGGCTTCATGGTGTCTTCATCCCAGATTATTTATTTGGCTTGTTTGATTGGTACTGCCTCAGCCGAGGTCATCCTCATCCTGGACGTGGCCATCTCAGCTAATGGCTACGTAACTTTAATTTAGAAGAATATGTCCAGCCTCCTTTTAAATGTTAGCAATTATAAACGTGGATGCAACAGGTAGAACGTGTCCGTTGCACATTAAACAGTAGGAAGAGTTTTATAAAGATAAATCTTACTACTCTTCCAAGATACCCCAAGTGGAAGCATTTGGACTTCTGCTTGTTTGTGTATTTTTCGTTCACAACAATTTTAAAAACTCACTTTTGTTCGCTACTAAACGGACCTAGTAATTTAATAGGGGTGTCTTCTTGTTTCGCGTCAAAGATATATTGGACCTTAAGATGCAAATTCTTTGGAGAGGTATTCAATCCAAAAATAGAATATTATTAACCATGAAGTACGAGTACTCTCTACACGTCACGGAGAGCTAGGTTATCACAAGCTTTACACACATATGAATGGTTATTGTATCTTGAGACATATCATCTACGAAGAGATACCGCCATGTAATTAATATAAAAAATATATATAATTCAGACTTTTCAAAGGGGAAACTTTCCTGCCATGCTTGCATCCACATATCATGGAAATGAGCGCCTCTCTTGAGGGACCTCTAGCCTATCATTGCTGTGTCCTCAAGCGTAGCCATGCACGTAAAACGTGCGCAGTCATAAATTCAGGGACAGATGGCCCTTTGCCTGTCATTGATCCATGTCATCACTGAACAACTAGGGGAAAAAAAACTTGCCTTGGCCAGCTGCCATCCTCGGGAGGAGTTGACTCCTTCCTTGAGGGTTGGACTCTCATGTAGGGGCGTTAACCCTTCGGAGGAGGTCAGATGACTAGTCCTAGAAATAACCCTAGAAGGTCTTTAACTTAAGGCGAGGTGGCCTTACCAGCTCTCCCATAAGGTAATAGCTACCTATCATCTAAAGTGTTTGGCGAATACATGGGGGAAGGTCCGCTTCCTTAATTGACTTCCGAAGAGATGACCTCGTCAGAGATTTAGCCCTCCTTCAGGTATAAACCTTTGGACGTTGCTTGGGGGCTTCCATGAGGAGGTATTCTGCCCTGATTACCAGACGAGGAATATCGTCTAATTTGGGGCGGGAAGCGACTTGTACCAACTGGATCCGGTCAGTTGCCACGGGGGCGAGCACATCCCAAAGCCATGAGCCTTCATCCTATACCCTATGCTAAAAGTAATTTGTTTGAACTTTAATGACGAGAAAACAATTTTTTTAGTAAAAAAAAAACATGCATAAGTGCAAGTGGCATGGCCACTAAAACAGTATCCGCCAATTTACCTTCCCATTCGGAGTCATCCTTGAGCAAACCCATGAGGGGTGCAGCTTCTTTAGACGTGGTATAGGTAGGTCTATTAACTGATCTTAGCTGTTCATAAATGGTCCCTCCAGGAACGAGAAGCAAAATAAGTCGTGGTTAGTATTGTAACAATACAAGGGTTGTATTGTACAATCGAAGCCCCACCCAACCCAATGCTGCATAGACTATCGTCAGATTCATACTACCCACTCCAATAAACGTCGACCTTAATTCAAATCGCCTACAATAGTATTCTTCACAATTGTAGTTCCATGTCACTTCAAGCAATATACAAACAATATCATTCAGTATAATTCACTATCAACTCTCTACTGTGTAAGCTGTTCATATACGTGCCCTCTGAATAAACTGGCTTGCACAGCCTACACCTTTAATACACCCAGCTGGAATTCAAACACCTGTTTACTAGACAAGATTATATTATTATTATTAGCACCGCGTCTTACTACCCGTTCGGGTTGTACGCACTTACGCTAATGTGTAATGGTTGGGTGAATGTGAGATGAAATGAAGGACCTACAGTTTAACGTGGAATCCGAACCACGGTGGAGAACTGGCATTCCCCACATTCACAAGATGCCTTGTCAGAGGTGAAGGAAGGGTTTGGTAATCAGATAAATCTTTGCCGGGACCTAGGATTGAACCCCGGACGCCAGCATAGAAGTCCGACACCTTACCCTTAGACCGCCACGTCAACTAAAAATAATCTAAAATTATCCTATATCAATAACTTACATTTATATAAATCTATTTTGAAGAAGCCAAATGTATTGAAATAAGGGTGGAAGGGTGGAAGAGGAATAACTGGATGTGTAGTGGAGAGAGGGTGAGGAGGTTAGGGGGAGGAAGGAAGATAAAAATAAACTACGTTAGACAAAGCCTCAATGTGAAGTCTATCAGAATTCCCCAAACAACTTTTCTTGCGGCAAATCCGTGTTACATGCGACACCATTCAATCTTACGAGATCTCGTAGGTTGTGTCAACGCAAGCCAACCGGATATATATATATATATATATATATATATATATATATATATTTTACTTTCACTTCGCTATAACAGTCTCTCTTTCTCTTGCTTTCTACTGTTTACGTTTGAGTTCGTTCACACTCGGGGAGCTACCCAAAATTGACGCGAGTAAAACTTATTACCAACCAGTAGCTTGAACGTCACCGCTAATGTATTTCAATAACGGTCCGTTCACGAGGATACTGTTTACTAACCGGTTTATCCGTGATTAGTTACTGGAAACGCATAAGGATAGTCTTAATGTTACCTAATAGTTTGACGGCACAAGGTCCTCTGCGGTTGAGTTCAAAGAGCGAGCGTTTACACATCTAGATAGTCGAAGGACTTTGCCTACGTGTGACGTAACGGCAGGTCAAGATAGCATTCCTCATATAAATTAAATGTCCGTTTTATTCAATGAGTGTTAAAGATATAACGTAATCTAACTTTTACTCTATCTCTCTTTTAATGTCGTTGGAGCTTGTTCCTTGAATGATCTTAATCTAAATATTAAAACTGTTGCCACTATAAAATTATTTCAGCTTAAGCTTGGTTAAGATTTGCGAGTAAAGTTTGGATCGTCGATGTGAGGGGAAATTTAGGAATACAGAAAGAGTTTATGTGCAAAGTAAAATTAGTATTAATATTATTATATATTAAAATATAATTCATATAACCACTAGATATTATCAGCATTGTTTTCTTTTTAAATTATTTGCTATCTCTGTCGTGTTTTTATATTTTATACTACAAACGATGTGTGGTATGATTGTGTGTCTTAATGCTTCTCTTTTATTTCTTCTCTCTCTTTTTATATCCTTTATTTAGATCTACTTTCTTCATTATTTAATTTTAATATGTTTATAAATATATAAATATGATGCTTAGGGGCAATATTTTTCCACAGATATTATACACTAGTTCTTAGTAGAGAAGTATTAAATATACGTTATTTATTATTAAGTGGGTTAAGTGTAAGGAAATACACTGGCTTTAACTTCGCCCAAATAAATAAGATATCATTATTATTACTGTCATCATCATTATTACTATTATTATTGTAACGAAATAACAAAAACCATAAAGTTTTAAATAATTCTGAAATTAGTCATATGTCACAACTTTATTTGGTTTTTTCCTTGAAATAGAATGGTGTAAACGTATATTTTATAAATAATATTCAAATTAGGATATTTGGCATAGTTATGAAATTTACCTGCAGGGGTCCTCTCACTAGAACATATACGAAAAAAAATATGTGAAAACTTATGTCTGTCTAACATATGAAACAAGGAAAAGTTGATTTTTAAAATCAAGTCAATATTTTCAAGGCGCAAATAGTATATTCACTGTGTAAAGTCGTCAGAGAAAGAGGGGAAGTGTTATAGGTTGATAAACTGTGGGCCTCGCGAGTGAATTGCTTATTTTCTTCGCTCTATTTCTTGTTAATACGTTGATCTATAAGTATGATAGTGCTTGGAGTGTTTAGGTGCCTAAAGTTGATAAGCAAACCGCTTCGTAAATAGTATTTAAACCACCAAGCAGGCAACGTCGCTAAAATAAGACAATATAGTTAAGTACCAGCAGGTTTTAACCAGGAAAAAAAAATTGCAATAATTTGTAAAAGGTATACAAAAAAATTTGAAAAATATATTACAACGAGGTGTACAGTATTTTGAAATAAATAAAATATTAATAGCCGTAACCCCTTTGGTGAATGCATGATCTAAGGTGTCACTTTCACAATATACTACACTGTTGATGATTGGGTAGCAGGATATGGATAACATTCGCGTATACTAAAGGTGTTTTTTTCCTTAATCGATTTTCCACTCTCCCTCTACGAAAATGTGGGTAGCCACCACGTCCTATAAATATATATTTCCTCATCCCTAACACAATAAATGGTAGTCAAACATGGCACTAGAAAACTTAAATAAAAGACGATTCTCATACAGTATAATATGCTCTTGGTGGTGAAAGATTAAATGGCATTATCACACGAGTGTATTGACCCAAGTTTTTTTCCTAAGAGGTTTCCTTCCTTTTATAGACATCTTTCTGCAGAGAGATTTTATATATTATGTATTAAAAAATATATATATATTAATATATATATATATATATATATATATATATATNATATATTTGTATATATTTATATATATTTATATATATT
Organism: Timema shepardi; assembly: GCA_902151425.1. Taxonomy (NCBI): domain Eukaryota; kingdom Metazoa; phylum Arthropoda; class Insecta; order Phasmatodea; family Timematidae; genus Timema; species Timema shepardi. The sequence goes on from CABFVX010007761.1 coordinate 19,972, forward strand.
TATATATTTATATATTTATATATATTTATATATTTATATATATTTATATATATATTTGTATATATTTATATATATTTGTATATATTTATATATATTTATATATATTTATATATTTATATATTTATATATATTTATATATTTATATATATTTATATATATATTTGTATATATTTATATATATTTGTATATATTTATATATATTTATATATATTTATATATATTTGTATATATATTTGTATATATATTTGTATATATTTATATATATTTATATATATTTGTATATATATTTATATATATTTGTATATATATTTATATATATTTATATATATTTGTATATATATTTATATATATTTATATATATTTATATATATTTGTATATATATTTATATATATTTATATATATTTGTATATATATTTATATATATTTATATATATTTGTATATATATTAACAAAATTATATCGTGAGTGATCACCTTTAACTGTGGTAGTAAATTACATGTTGGTTTAGTGTATCCAAATAGAAGTGTGAGTTACGTATAGCTTTTAGAAATACAAACCACCTTATTTTATTTTTTATTATTAGCTATGTATAGAAACCATTAGGCCAATACACTTTTTTTAAGTGTATCAATGCATCATTGCCAAGGTAATATAGATCTAACATTAATAAACTTGTATATTGTAGTAGTTAATTCTTTTTTTTAGCCCCACTTTTTACTATCCATTAGAGCTATACGCTTATCTACTGATAAATCTAATGTGTTATAGATTATATAGGTACAATTTAAACTAAGTGTACATGCATTTACGTGAAGAACAGAGTGGAAAACCAATCTTATGAATGATTTTGAAGCGTTATAATAACATAGCTATTGTTGTTACCCCAAGAAATTTAATAGGCAGTTATACTCTACAAAAAGGCATATTAAGTATTAGTTTAACGAATTAAGAAAATTTAAATATAAAATTAACTTTAATTTGTTATGTAAAAAAAGGTGAAATTTCATCATATGTAAAGGTCTAGTGATTTACCTTGTTGACCTTCTACATAGTTGTATTTAAAACTAATTAATATTTTGGTTGTACTGTACATATACAATTTAGTTGTTTTGTTTTAACAAAATGAGGTGGTATCTTTTAAAGTTGTACGCATATATAGTAATTACCAAATCCCTGAAATTGATGACATGCTATCTGTTTATTGGGACTCCACATACAATGCTCATAAGTACATAAATTATGTTCAGTATCACCTGGTTGTAAAAATGTAAATTTTATGTCATTTTTGGTAATTTTTTTCTTCCTCTGTTTTGGAATTTTAGGCAATATTTCCTTGGTCTGCGTCCTTTTAAAATAATCTTTTAGCGTTTTTGTGAATTTTTTAATCACTATAGTCATTTTTTAATCATTTCTAGGCATTAATCCCGAATAAAAATGCTACTATCTTCCACTACATGTACTGAAGTATGCTATTAGCTATTGGTTTACTAAGAAATTATTATAGATATATAATAAGGGTTTTCCTAGCAACATTATAGATAAATTAACAACGTATTTTTCAATAAGATAATAAAAGAGAAACCTTATACGTCATTTTTAAATTAAACACGAAACAAATTTTAACCAATATTTTTCTAATAGAATACTACACACATTAAATAAATATTTTTAATAGAGTAAGAGACAAATTGACTACGTGTATTCAAACCAAATATTAGATATATTAATACGTATTTTCTATTAAAATATATATTCTAGGTAATATTTTCTTACTTTAAGGACATGGACTATATTTCTCCACTAATTCATAACATTGTAGTTTTATTAATATATTTGCGTTGCAAGTTTATAAACAAAAATGGCTTACAAATAATTACCTCTTATTGATCCTGCCGGGATATGAACACAGTTATCTCTGTGTAAGTTAACCAAGTAATTTGTGACTCTCAGCGACTTGGGTCATACGGTCAGCGACACCGGTGATATTTCTTTAATCGCAGTGGGTTGAATGGAGTTGAGAATGTGTTTCTGTGTATCGGGTGCATGTTGGCGTATCTGTCGGAACATCTTGTCACGGAATATGACGGGAACGTGCCCCGTTGGACCGGACAGTCAGGCAGTTTCGGAAAGTGCCGGAGCTACTATTGATCCCCTCCCTAACCAGCCTAGGCAGCCCCCCACCGTCCTCTATGACCTATTGACCCCTGCCGACATATACTTTCTCACAACACATTCCTGCGTGGCGGGATAGCGTTCTCTGCAATGAGACTACACTGTATATCATCTCCGAGGTATTTGCGTGATCACTATTGGGGAGACAGTGTCGTCACTCTCTTGTCTTATTGGGGTCAATATTATCTTACATATATGACACTTTTTTTCAAATTTGGTTTGTCAAGGTTCCCACTAGCTCCTTCTTAGACCCAAATCATCTCCTTCCTTAACTTTTCAAACTAGATGTTTTAAAATACCATATTATTCCTCGCATATTATAATAATAAATATTATTAGCACCGCATCTTACTACCCATTCGCGTTGTACGCACTTACGCTAACGTGTAATGGTAGGGTGATTGTGATATGAAATGGAGGACCTACAGTTTAACGTGGGATCCAAACCACGGTGGAGGCCTGGCATTCCACACATTCACAAGTTGTGATTAATACACGTCTTGTTAGAGGTGAAGGAAGGGTTTGGTAATCAGATAAATCTGTGTCGGGACCGAGGATTGAACCCCGTACTCCCCAGCACAGGAGTCACACACTTTACCCCGAGACCACCAGGTCACCCTTCTCGGATAGTACCTAACCTGGTAAGGCAATACAGCTCAGCCCAGGCATCTTAAGTTGGGAATGTATGAAATGCGAGTTAAGGTCAATGTTTTTATACCTTTATAGAGCAAAACCTTTTTTGTACAAATAAACTAAAATATCGCTCCGGTACAAACCGAGTTTAAATTTCTTCAAATGATGATATCAACATCACTTGAATATCCGTCATGAGAATAGCGACATGAGATGGAAAAAACATTTTAAATCAAGAGAAAATTTGGTAATTAAATTCCAGGATACCCTTGACAGATAATCAAGAATAATGCTCAATCTGTCAAATGTGAATATGAGAAGAAATATTTTTAACTAGGTCCATACTAGAATTTCTTTTAACTAAAGTGTTTTGATATAAAAAAGAGCGAATCACATTCTTAAACACTTGTTTACCAATCTCCTACCTTAAAAGCCTATCTACACCTTCGGATAATATCCAACTCAACTACATAATACATTTCAAACTAGATATTGCAACGTGGTGCATATTTCTCTGTTCTACTTAATAAACGGCGCAATTGAGACAAATTAGACCGTTTTAATAAATTGTAAAACATATTTAAAATTAAAAAAAATGCTATCTTAATTTCACTCCTGACAGGTGGAGAGTATGGAAAACGAAATTTTAATTCGTTTTCTGGTTTTAGATTAATCGTGTAAAACACAGGTTGTCCCAAATAAAACCGACCCCAAACACACACTATTTCAAAGTTTGTGTTCTAAATGTGTGCCACCAGCCGTAATGCATTTGTAGCCAGTTTAATTTCAGACACTATGTATTTCCCAACTAATTGGTCGAGAGATGCGCTCTTGGATGTAAAAGTTTAGAAAACTATATTAGGCCTTTAAAAAAAATATTATTTCACAACATATCATTTATGTTAGTTGAGAAGTAGTACCAAGCCAAAGGTTCGATTCCTTTAGTTTTGTTTGTGGACTAGCATTTTGTGCTCTAATAGTTTAAGGTGTAATTAGTTCAATGTACTGGACTGCGATGACGGAGATATCATGGTTAAAATCCTGGTTGGATGTACACAGGGTGGTTTTTATTAAATTGTTTTTAATTCTTCAGCCACGTAAATTTTCGTAATACTCCTCTAAATTCAACCCTCCTCTTCCCTAAAGTACTGTAGAAATTATAACATAATTTGCATACACTTTAAACGGGTAGTAAGACATAATACTAAAAACAAAAATAAAAATTGTTTGCCGTCAAAGTTTTATTTTAACCATACCGCTTCATCCATTGTGTTAAAATTGTATTTATAAATTAATAATATTTTTTTTCTTTATATTTTAAAATAGTATGTTGTCCATATTGATTTATTGAATATTTTTTTTATGAATTCAAAGTAATTTGGGTCTTTCCTAAAATTTAAAAAGATACTATAGACTGCTCATTTACTTCAAGAATATTCTATTTTGTCACACTGAAAAAGAATAAATAACTATAACAGCTGTCAAATTTTCATAAAAATATGTTTTTTGCTAGGCGGATTACAGGTTGTTCCTAAACTCATGTACGCAAGCTGACAGTTATACTTTATTCCGCAATTCAAGTGTGCCCTCCGTCAGGTAATACACAAATATTAATTATGCTAATGGAATATGAATGTTTAAGACATAACTTTATAATCATCTTTCCCATTTGCGATGAAAGAGAACTTTTTTTTTTTTTGCCAAAATATATAAGAAATGTCCTCCAGTAGAAACAAAGAGTTTAATTTCCTTTACATTATGGTATCAATATTAATTTTTTAATATCTGTCATTATCATAGCAGCGTTAGATGAAATACTTTTTATATTAAGATAAAAAGTTGTCATTAAATTTTAGGACACCCTTCACTGGTATTCAATAACTGATGAGATCATGGGAAATAAATTAAATTCTTAAGATTCTACTCGATTTTTTTTTTTTAAACAAATAATGTTTTAATATAAAAATTGCAAAAATATTGCCCTTAGGTTGCGTTCCTTGAACACCCACATTAAGCGGGGATAAACCGGATTTAGCGATTTACAAAAAATACCAATTTCTACCTCCGAGCTCAGGAGGAGAATATCATTTACTCAATTGCCCACAGTTATAAAATCAATACATTTTAAATGTTTTTATTGATATTTTACCACTATTTTATTTTTGGATGAAATTTAATTTATTCTCAATAATACTTTTTCTGTTTAATTTTCTTGAAAAAACAAAATAATTTAGTCTAATTTAAACGGATTAATCGCTTAATATTTCCTCATAAATAAAATCATTCCAGCTTTTAAAAGATCAATTTAAAAAGTTTTGTAATATTTTTAGCCCGCCATTAATCTAGATTATTAGTTTCCTACTCAATTTTGAAAAAACCCTTAAAATGAATATGCTTTTCCGATGGGGGGAAAAACATTTGCATCCTGAGGGAGACATTTTGTTTCCAAGTTTGAGCAAGATCCATCAATTAATTAAAAAGTTATTAGGATCAAAGACACGCCCTTAAAATAATGTTATTTTATATTCAAAATGAAAAAGTTAAAGAAAAGTGAAGTTAATCATTAAAGGCATAACAATTCACAACCGTATCGGTGGGCACGCAGTTTTCATCAACTTTGATTTTCCAGCTCTGGGTAGGTTGGGATAGGAGTCTCAGCTGAGTGTATTGAAAGTGTTGTTTTTTTTGGGGGGGGGGGGG
>CABFVX010007762.1:0-19850 GCA_902151425.1 Timema shepardi
GTATTTTACAACCAAAAAAGCAAACAGAATACAAAGCTCATCGTCTACATTATCTTATAATTTACACAACTGTGGGTTAAAAAAATGTATGGATTTATAAAATATTGTTAGTATTTAAAAATATACATTTTCAGCTGTATACTATAAAATTATAAATGTCACGATACCTCTTTTTTTTCTATTTCGATTCTTGAACATTTCCTATAACCCGCCTCGGTGTTGTAGTTGGCTAACGCGCTAGTCGTGATGAACTAAACAACCGAGGAGGGGGAGATCGAGGCTCGAATCTCGGTCGTGTGAACTGGGGGTGGTTTTCCTAAATGGTTTTCCACTCTCCCTTCACGCAAATTTGGGTTCACCTCCTCTAAATTCAACCTTCCCAATTCCTAATCCATTAACGTAATTAGTACTTAGCCCTATAACTCGAACGGGTAGTAAGACGCGGTGCTAAATAAGTAAAATAATAAACACATTTCCTACATCAATATTTTTCCAAACTCATATATAAACACATTTATTTAATCTCACAGCATAGCAAAAACAAACTTAGTAGCATAACATAAAACAAACAAACTAAAAACACAAGTCTTTTCGCCTAAAAGGGTCGTGAATTGAACCAAAATATATAGAAATTAACAGCAAATAAACTAGTATAGAATTAATCTATTACTAATTTTGAAAGTTTCTGTTTTTCTTAGTTGTCAGTAGTTTCATTAAGAAAATGAAACGGAATTATCGAGAACCGTATTATTAAGATCAAATATCAATTATTTAGATTCCAGAAAGAATCGAGGGTATCGAAGAATTGGGTTAGGCATCCTTGCTTAAAATGTTTCTAAAGTGACTATAAATGACTCTTAATTGACGCAAACCAAGACAATGTCACGTCAAATTCCAAAATGACGAAAAATGACTTATATTATTATTAGCACCGCGTCTTACTACCCGTTCGGGTTATACGCCCTTACGCTAATCTGTAATGGTAGGGTGATTGTGAGATGAAATAAGAGGACCTACAATTTAACGTGGGATCCGAACCACGGTGGAGGCCTGGCATTCTCCACATTCACAAGTTGTGATTAATACACGTCTTGTCAGAGGTGAAGGAAGGGTTTGGCAATCAGATAATATGTGCTGAGACCAAGGATTGAACCCCGGACCCCCAGTACAGGTTTGACACTTCACCCTTAGACCACCAGGTCAGCAATGACTTATAAAATGTACATTTCTTCAACCAGGTGCTCAACGAAATTTTATTTAGGGCTTACATATGAGCATTGCCTGTGATAGACCAACAAAAATACAGCAACCCATCAAAATCCCGGCTCTGATAATGATTAATGATTATGACATAAAATGTGACACTGTTGAAATATACTATCAATTCAATAATACGCTGGTCTTAAGAGGTGGAAAATAGTAAATTGACATCTAAATAAATGCTTACCAAAAATACCAAAGTATAATAAGTAATTTGGCTGCTAAAATAACTTGGGGTTAACGATAATTTCCAATTTATTGGCTGCAAATCTAGTTTTTTGTTTCTAGAAGCAGGTTGTGAATGTTATTCTGACTCGCTTGTTGCAGGTGTAGTCTACGCAGCGACTGCAGTGATGCAGCCAAGGACCCTCTGTACTGGATCTCGTACAAGAGTGGCCGATGTACGACCATCACAGCAGTCACCCCCAATCAGCTACAGAGAACCACCGCACGTACGGTCAGTAAAATGCTGTAACTAGGGTGAAAGTTCACTTTGACGATATGACCTACCAGTTGTTTGGGGACTGGTAATAATGGAGCCAATCGGGGTTGGCGTCTTATTATGTCGAGCCTAAGTGATCTTTTGCTACGCCAAAAATATATATTTATAATTTAGGTCATTTTTTTGGCTCAGTGAATTATTAACGCACGCTATCGTTACACGCTTGGCTAGTCACTACAAGCTATTGTTACACCCCTGACTAGTCACTACAAGCTATTGTTACACCCCTGACTAGTCACTACACGCTATTGTTACACCCCTGACTAGTCACTACAAGCTATTGTTACACCCGGTAGTCACTACAAGCTATTGTTACAACCCTGATTAGTCACTACAAGCTATTGTTACACCCCGGCTAGTCACTACAAGCTATTGTTACACCCCTGACTAGTCACTACAAGCTATTGTTACACCCCTGACTAGTCACTACAAGCTATCGTTACACCCCTGACTAGTCACTACAAGCTATTGTTACACCCCCGGCTAGTCACTACAAGCTATTGTTACACCCCGGCTAGTCACTACAAGCTATTGTTACACCCCGTATAGTCACTACAAGCTATTGTTACACACCTGACTAGTCACTACACGCTATTGTTACACCCCTGACTAGATACGACACGCTATTGTTACACCCCTGACTAGTTACGACACGCTATTGTTACACCCCTGACTAGTTACGACACGCTATTTTTACACCCCTGGCTAGTCACGACACGCTATTGTTGACCTCATCTTGCGATGCCACGCTATCCCACTATCGATTACTCGCAAACTGCGCGTAGCTTCTAGGTTTTCTTTAACACTAATCAAATTTTCGACAGGAATACGAAATTAAATGAGAGTAATTCAATTTAAGGTTTGCGTTTCCTGACATTAATTAGAATACAAAATTTGGACTTTGTTTTTCTCCGAAAACCACAAATTAAGTTAGTGGAAGACTCGTTTATATTTTGGATGGCTCTGTTTTGAGTGACTGTTCAAATAAAGCAGAAAACAGAGGCTAGTAGGGAGAGGTTTCCCACACTAAATTTTTAAATAATAATACCAACAAACTGATCGTGTATTTTCTAAGTACGAGACTATTTTATCAGTCAATAGATGACCAATTAGGTACAAAACACTCAAAATTATTGTTATTATCTGCGCTGGTGGAAAAGGGGACAAAAGCATCAGATTAGCAGTAGACGATAAGTTTATAGTATCAAATTCCGGACGGGTGTAATGAAGTGGGTTTTCTTCGATGGTTTCCCCATCTCTTTCCTCTAAAATTCGGACACGCTTTCTCTAAAGTCGATTTTCATCATCCATACCCCATTAGTGTAAATATGTGGATATCCCGGACGGGTAGTAAGACGTGGAGCACGGTACTATTCTACTTTCCTCATCACTACCCCATTAGTGGAAATATGTGGATATCCCGGAGGGGTAGTAAGACGTGGAGCGCGGTACTAGTCTACCTTCCTCATCTCTACCACATTAGTGCAAATATGTGGATATCCTGTATGGGTAGTAAGACGTGTATCAAGGTAACAATGAGAAAATTCAAATCAACCCCTTAACAATAACAGCTAATAACTTACTAATATAACGCTATAAAACTAGATTAATAAGAGCTTTATTTTTTAAGTAATGCACCGACTATATCTTTAGAGATGATTGATTACACTAAGTGTTTTTATTCTCAAATAGCCTTTTTTTAAATAAAAGGCAGAACTATATTGTTTTTAATATTGCATTAAGTGCATTTTAAGTTGCTTTGTTTTTGTGGAATATTTGATGACAAACTCGATTATCTGCCATATTTAAAAAAAAACTCCACGCCCCTTCCCAACAAAACCCACCCCGCTCGCTACCTGCCAATGATGATCGAGTAATGAATTAACCTAAAGCCCTGTCCTTTTTAGGATTGACATCAAATATGAATCTACAGTCCAACTTTCATAGGAAGAACCATATCTGACAGCTAGAAAAGCTACTAGATCTACTGCATTATGTAAACCATATTTTAGAACTATTTCAAGACATATACATATTTTTAATCAAAAAGGGGTTAAAAGATGGATTACTAATTTACCCTTCAGACTAAAATGTTCATTCAAAATGTCATTAGTTCTTATTTGTAAGAGTTTCTCATTTTTGAACTCAGTCACAGGGGGGGATTGTAAATTTGAGATAATTTTGAACAAAGTAGGCTCTATAAAAACAATGATCTGTTTTTACCTGCACAATGAACTTGGCTTACAAAAGTTCAAGACCTGAAAACTAATTTCATGACATTCATTACATTCACGACCAAAATGTAATTTCATGATTGGTGGACACCCTGTACTTTAATCTATTCATACATCAAATAATGTTTTCTGCAGCTTTCATTTCTGATGGATATTATCAATGCCTATAAAATCACACTTATAAATTATAAAAAACTAAAATGTTATCACCCGCTTCGGTGGCCGCGTGGTCTAACGCGCTACTCTCGCAGTAGACTAGACTGCCGATGATGGGGAGATCGAGGTTCGAATCTGAGTCGGGTGTACAGAGGGTGGTTTTTCCAAACTGGTTTTCCACTCTCCTTCCATGCAAATACGGGTACACTTTACATAATATAATCTTCCTAGTCCCTAAGACCATTATCATAATTAGTACATGGCATATAACCCGAACGGATACTAAGACGCGTTGCTAAAAATTAATGTTATCATTATTGACCTCAAAGCAGTTTGTGTTTATTTATTAAAAGAACTTTCCTTTGAAAATTCTCCTTTACAATAATAGGTTTCTCTCTTAAGAGAAGACCGAGAACTTAACTTTTTCTTTCACATTATTTTCTGCCTGCACGAATTGCTACAAATGTTCGAAAAGTTGGAAACAAACTTTTTTTTTTTGGTTGCCCCAATCGATTTGAATTCTATTTTAAACTCTGCTGTCCCCATGGACGAGTGGTTAATAGTTAGAGTGAACCGTGGTTACCCCCCAAAGAGTCAGGAGGGGGGGGGGGACTGTGAAATATTATCTGGTTGATCGTTCCAACACACATCCTTTGTCCAAATAGTGTAGTTTCCTGACGCTAGATTGGCTGTAGAGCTTTTTAGTTTGAGAAGGAATAGTTCAATTTGACCGATTCTTCCAACTGAACTAACCGAACTAGTTCTTCATTTCAAACTACGAAGTGACTCATCAGTAAAATATCGTTATTCTTTTGCCGATCTCCATCACAAAAATGAATTGACAAAAAAGGACTAACTTTTTTTTATGAGTTACTGTATCAGGCATGTGTGGGTTGAAAGGGAGTTTTTTATTTGACATCTCCTTCTTCCCCACAGCTACAAGTAATAAGTACCATTGTCCCAATAACTAAGTAGGTCGAGCCCCTCTTTTAAAATAAATTTGAACCCTCTGTAGATTTATTTACCTTACTTCCCTTTGATATTTTCGAATATGGCCTTCCATTAAACTTCATAATTTGTTTATAGAGGCACCCGCCTCGGTGGCGTAGTTGGCTAACGCGCTTGTCGTGTTGAGCTCTACTGCTGAGGACGGGGAGATCGAGGTTCGAATCTCGGTCGGGTGAACTGGGGTGGTTTTTCCTAAATGGTTTTCCACTCTCCTTCCACGCAAATGCGGGTTCACTTCCTCTAATTCAACCTTCCCAATTCCTAATCCATTAGAGTAATTAGTACTTAAAGCGTATAACCTGAACGGGTAGTAAGACGCGGTGCTAAAAAATATTTATAGAAGCAATTAATTTTCAAAATGTATCAATGGAACACCACTTAAATAGTGTTGTATTTGTTTGGGTTATACGCTTATGTAGAAAATATGTTAATGGCTTTAGGGATTAGGAAGGTTATATTAAGTGAAAGTGAAGTCACATTTGCGTGGAGGGAGCGTGGAAAACCATTTTAGAAAATAAACCCTCACCCGATCGAGATTCGAACTTCGATCTCCCCGTCATCGGCAGTCATATCCACTGCGAGAGAGTGCGTTATATCACACGGCCACCGAAGCGGGTTTAGTAGCTTTTAGGGGCACTCGAATTTCAAAACTTTTTTGGGGGGGGACCACTCCAAATAGCTTAAGGGGCATTACATTTTCAAACATTTGCTGGGATCGGGTCTCCAGACCCTTATTTGGCTTTGAGCGTCAAACATTTAGAACTATTTTTTATTGCTAATTACAACCCCCCCCCCCCAACACACACACACACGGCTCTACCACCACTAAATAAAATTATATAATATCACTTTCATGGGCAGTCATGTATTTCGCAAACGACTGATTAAAAAGTTTGAGTTTGCAAACGACTGGACTACAAACTTTAGTTTGCAAACGACTGGACTACAAACTTTAGTTTGCAAACGACTGGACTACAAACTTTAGTTTGCAAAAGGCTGGGCTACAAACTTTAGTTTGCAAAAGGCTGGGCTACAAACTTTAGTTTGCAAAAGGCTGGGCTACACACTTTAGTTTGCAAAAGGCTGGGCTACACACTTTAGTTTGCAAACGGCTGGGCTACAAACACTTTAGTTCTCAGACGACTGGGCTTCAAACATTTTAGTTCTCAGACGACTGGGCTACAAACATTTTAGTTCTCAGACGACTGGGCTACAAACATTTTAGTTCTCAGACGACAGGGGCTACAAACATTTTAGTTCTCAGACGACGGGGCTACAAACATTTTAGTTCTCAAACGACTGGACTACACACTTTAATTCTCAAACGACTGGACTACACACTTTAATTCTCAAACGACTGGACTACACACTGTAGTTCGCAAACGGATGAACCTCAAGCTGTAGTTCGCAAACGACTGAACCTCAAGCTGTATACTGAGCTAAAAGCTGTAGCTTTCAGACGACTGAACTACATAAACTTTAGTTCTCAAACGAGTGAACTACAAGCTGTATTAAGCAAACGACTGATCTACAAATCAGTGGCGGAGCGTGATCTTTATTTTTGGTGGGGCCAAATCAAAGCTTACCGATGATATTTTCTCCCCACGTTTTAACATAGTTAATTTAATTCATTTGTCTTCCTAATTTTTTAAAATTACAAGAATTATAACATCACTAAACAAATCTACAAACGGAAAGAATAAAACAATACAGGTTTTGAGTTAAACTTACCAAGTGATGATTTACTTGTAAAAGTTGGGTGCGTCTCTCTCTTAATGACAGTTAATGAGTACCACAGTATTTTAAAAATTACATGAATCTTCCTAACATATGCCAATTTTTTTACACCTGTTAATTATGTTTTTGGACTGAAATTTTGACCAGAGAATCTTTGATGCAATATTTACTGTTTCAAATGATTTAAACCAAAATCCATTTTCAAAATTAATTCCTTATTCCTCATGTTTAAAAGAAATCATTTTACTTAAATATTTAAGATCCTTGCAGACTACCGCTGTCCACAACCCCTCACCACCAAATAATCAATAATAAACACACAATAAGATCCGTTTTTCTTCACTCACAATTAACCACAATTGTTCACCAAACAAAGCATTAGAAAAAGATATTTTTATCTTGCTATCCAGCTGCATAAATGTAAATTCATTAGGCTGATGTGCTCCTAACCTTTTAATTTCAAGTTTTTCTTGCAGTTTTAATTAATAAAACTATGCTTTTAATAAATAATTTACTTTATTCATTTTAATTAATCATTTTCACGCATCATCATACTTCTTGGGTCTTTGAACATAGTAAAACACAAACTATAGACCACTTTTATTATATAGCGGGCCCACTCAGGCTGGCACCATAAGTTAGGGTAAAGCTGGCACAGGAAATGGTAGGGGGATTGACCTCGAGAGACAGTGCACACCGGGTGTGGCTTCTGTGAGAGGGCCTGTCAGAGCTGGCCCTGCCTAGCGTCTATATTCAGTCATGGACAGTTGGTACTTGGTACAATCCTCGCGTGACATTTTTAGGGCAAAGAATGAAAATAATTTTGACTTATACTGTATAACGAATCTATTAATTCACTGCGTGTAGAGACTGGTGTTCCACTTTTTTTCAGGTTTTTTTCTAAAATATTTTATAGATTTAAAAGGGAAAATAAATTGGTGGGGCCTGGTTTCCTCGCCCCTGCTACAAACTGTAGTTCACAAACGACTGAACTAAACGCTTTAGTTCGCAAATTACTAAATAAGTTTGCAATTAAACATACTAAGATCCCCAATTGAAAAAATGTACATAGATTTTATATATAAGCACCACTTAGTACCCGTTCGGGCTGTACGCATATGTACTATTTACCTATTTACACTAATGGTTAGGGAATGGGAAGGACTAATTGAGAGGAAATGCATCCAGATTAGCGTGGAAAACCATTTAGGACAGACCACCCCCAGCGCACCCAACCGTGATCGAACCCCAATGTACTAGTCTTTGGCAGTCTAGTATAGCACGAAAGTAGCGCGTTATACCAACTGGCCACCGAAGCGGGTTACAGAGATAATAACTTTGATACATTAATGACTATCTTCCACCCTTAAATTAATTCTCTGGGCACTTCACTGATAGAACTTCACCACTGCTGGAACTACAAACTTACAGTTCAAAATAGTACTGAATATACTTTCATGAAGTCATGAACCAAACCCTAATCTAGGTATAGAGAGTATCCATCATTTTAACAGATGTTACAATGTTTGAAAAACTTTAATTACTCTATATTTATTTTGTATTTGAACCAAAAGATTTTCTCTTCGAATATGTTTTCATTTTTTTACGTGTGCCACGTATTGAGGGGATATCACTGGCATACTTATAACAATTGGGCCACAGACCTCTTGTCCCAAAGGTTCATAGCTTAATTATTGAACCAATATCACTGACCAGGAGGATTATAACAGATAATAGGCAAGCGGGTAGATATAAATTCGGCCTCATTAATATTTTCGCTCTTGTTTAGGTTGGGTTCGGTTAGGTTATGTTAGGCTAGGCTAAGCTTGGTTAGATTAGCTTAACATTTTGTTGGTGACCTGGTGGTATAGGGGTAAGGTGTCAGACTTCTATGCTGGCGGCCGGGGTTCAATCCCCGGTCCCAGCATAAATTTATCTGATTACCAAACCCTTCCTTCACCTCTGACAAGACATCTTGTGAATGTGGGGAATGCCAGGCCTCCACCGTGGTTCGGATTCCACGTTAAACTGTAGGTCCTCCATTTCATCTCACAATCACCCTACCATTACACATTAGCGTAAGTGCGTATAACCCGAACGGGTAGTAAGACGCGGTGCTAATAATACAATATAATACAACCATTCTAAATGGAGCACCACAACAGCCGGGGATGAGTACGCCTGGTTTACAATTTCCAAAAAGGAACTCGTGGCTCAACTGTAATACGCCAGTTCTCACACATAGTGCGTCCTTCCAGTTCGCCATCCAGTAATTACTGTATTCATATTCCACAATGCCCTAACGGTTTTGTGATTTACGTTTTTTAGCACCCCTTTTTACTTACTAGCTGTTCGGGTTATACGCTTATGTACTAATTACGCTGACGGTTTTAGGTATGAGGAAGGTTATATTAAGAGGAATTGTACCCGTATTTGCGTGGAAGGAGAGTGTAAAACCACCCTCAGTGCATCCGACTGAGATTGGAACTTTTTTTAGCACCACGTCTTACTACCCATTCTGGTTATATACCTATGACACTAATTACACTGATGTGTTAGGGATGATGGAGGTTTAAGTTGGGGGAAGTGTATCCGCATTTGCGGGGAGGGAAATTGGAAAGCAATTTAGGAAAAAAACCACCCCCATTACATCCGATTGGGATCGAACCCCAATCCCCCCGTCTTTAGCAGTCTAGTATATTGCTATCGTAGCACCTTAGACCATGTGGCCACTGAATCATGTTCGGGTATAATAATAATAATAATTATTATTATTATTAGCACCGCGTCTTACTACCCGTTCGGGTTATACGCACTTACGCTAATGTGTAATGGTAGGGTGATTGTGAGATGAAATGGAGGACCTACAGTTTAACGTGGAATCCGAACCACGGTGGAGGCCTGGCATTCCCCACATTCACAAGATGTGATTAATACACGTCTTGTCAGAGGTGAAGGAAGGGTTTGGTAATCAGGTAAAGCTGTGCCGGGACCGAGGATTGAACCCCGGACGCCAGCACAGAAGTCTGACACCTTACCCCTAGACCGCCAGGTCACATTCGGGTATAATTGATAAAGCTACAGTGTTGACACCAAACATAGCCGAATGTGTACTGTAAGTGTGTCTGCCTTAACACTGTGTATTTTGGAATTGTATTCCTAGGTGATTGTTTTATTCACTTAGAAGGTTTCGGAGAAAACTTGGTTTTCTTTACTTTTTTCGAAAAGTTATACACATTTTTTTTAGGTCTTCACTAGAGCTAGAAGTTTCCGCAAACATTTCCTAACTTCAACGGAAGTATTGCAAAAAAAAACCAAAAAACTTCCCAGCAACCTTTAGCAGTTCTGGAAACATTCTCGCTTTATTTACACATATCCTAACTAAACTTCTTGAACAAACACAACACCCAGATCCAAGACAGTTAATTTACCACTCGCTGAAAAATGCGGGGATTGGTTTTGTCTATCGTGCGTACAAACCGAACGGGTAGTAAGACGCGGTGCTAATAATAATAATAATATAATAATAATTTATTGTCTGTCTTGTATGAGAATCTATCCAGAAACTATGTAACTATAGGCTACTTAAATTGTAGGATTATGGTTTAGATAACAAGCTTATTTATTCACTGTCAACAGTGATAGTATTTTTAACATATTATTAATATTATTTGTTAGGTGTTAATATTGTCTTACAGAAGTGACAGCTGCAGATCTCATCACTTGTATGAATACATGAAAATCTTTTTATAGTAATTTCTTTTCTAAAATGCTCTTTTTTTTAAAAACTAAACATATGGTCAAAATTTTATTTTTCCTTAGTGTTATTTTATTGGTATTGATAGGTCTGGCTAGCTGGTTGACTGGAGCTGACACACTACCCTAGCTTGTTGGTTAGAGCTGACACACTACCCTAGCTTGTTGGTTAGAGCTGACACACTACCCTAGCTTGTTGGTTAGAGCTGACACACTACCCTAGCTTGTTGGTTAGAGCTGACACACTACCCTAGCTTGTTGGTTAGAGCTGACACACTACCCTAGCTTGTTGGTTAGAGCTGACACACTACCCTAGCTTGTTGGTTAGAGCTGACACACTACCCTAGCTTGTTGGTTAGAGCTGACACACTACCCTAGCTTGTTGGTTAGAGCTGACACACTACCCTAGCTTGTTGGTTAGAGCTGACACACTACCCTAGCTTGTTGGTTAGAGCTGACACACTACCCTAGCTTGTTGGTTAGAGCTGACACACTACCCTAGCTTGTTGGTTAGAGCTGACACACTACCCTAGCTTGTTGGTTAGAGCTGACACACTACCCTAGCTTGTTGGTTAGAGCTGACACACTACCCTAGCTTGTTGGTTAGAGCTGACACACTACCCTAGCTTGTTGGTTAGAGCTGACACACTACCCTAGCTTGTTGGTTAGAGCTGACACACTACCCTAGCTTGTTGGTTAGAGCTGACACACTACCCTAGCTTGTTGGTTAGAGCTGACACACTACCCTAGCTTGTTGGTTAGAGCTGACACACTACCCTAGCTTGTTGGTTAGAGCTGACACACTACCCTAGCTTGTTGGTTAGAGCTGACACACTACCCTAGCTTGTTGGTTAGAGCTGACACACTACCCTAGCTTGTTGGTTAGAGCTGACACACTACCCTAGCTTGTTGGTTAGAGCTGACACACTACCCTAGCTTGTTGGTTAGAGCTGACACACTACCCTAGCTTGTTGGTTAGAGCTGACACACTACCCTAGCTTGTTGGTTAGAGCTGACACACTACCCTAGCTTGTTGGTTAGAGCTGACACACTACCCTAGCTTGTTGGTTAGAGCTGACACACTACCCTAGCTTGTTGGTTAGAGCTGACACACTACCCTAGCTTGTTGGTTAGAGCTGACACACTACCCTAGCTTGTTGGTTAGAGCTGACACACTACCCTAGCTTGTTGGTTAGAGCTGACACACTACCCTAGCTTGTTGGTTAGAGCTGACACACTACCCTAGCTTGTTGGTTAGAGCTGACACACTACCCTAGCTTGTTGGTTAGAGCTGACACACTACCCTAGCTTGTTGGTTAGAGCTGACACACTACCCTAGCTTGTTGGTTAGAGCTGACACACTACCCTAGCTTGTTGGTTAGAGCTGACACACTACCCTAGCTTGTTGGTTAGAGCTGACACACTACCCTAGCTTGTTGGTTAGAGCTGACACACTACCCTAGCTTGTTGGTTAGAGCTGACACACTACCCTAGCTTGTTGGTTAGAGCTGACACACTACCCTAGCTTGTTGGTTAGAGCTGACACACTACCCTAGCTTGTTGGTTAGAGCTGACACACTACCCTAGCTTGTTGGTTAGAGCTGACACACTACCCTAGCTTGTTGGTTAGAGCTGACACACTACCCTAGCTTGTTGGTTAGAGCTGACACACTACCCTAGCTTGTTGGCTAGAGCTGACTCATTGCCCTAGCTGGTTGGCTAGAGCTGACTCATTGCCCTAGCTGGTTGGCTAGAGCTGACTCATTGCCCTAGCTGGTTGGCTAGAGCTGACTCATTGCCCTAGCTGGTTGGCTAGAGCTGACACACTACCCTAGCTGGTCGGCTAGAGCTGAGAGTAGGTTAAAGATCAGATGCAGTTTAACTACTCAAGGGTAGCAAAACCAAGCAAGAACTGTTTGTTTGCAGCTGGACCTTGTAATTGACAATCTGCCGACCTTGTCTGGCCAATTTCTCTGCGCCTTCACAGCCCTGGACAAGACACTCATTACCAACGCCACCCGGAAGTCATATGGAGTGAACTGCACGACTCCTCGCACAGACCAACTTCCCTCTATACCACCAGGACAACGTGAGTACCCTTCCTAAAACAACATTTATTTAGTTTGTTATTTTAAAATCGGGTGAAAAATATCCTGTGGACACGAAGACTGAACCCTGGATCTTTGGCTTAAGCGCTCTACTGTTCTATGTGGTTGCTACAAACAAGGAGAAACCTGGAAAAGTAAGGAATTCTTGGATGTCAGAGTAAACAGAGAGATGACAGGGAATTTGATCGCAAATAAGTAAAAGTCAGCGAATTCAAATATTTGACTGATTTTGCAGCTAAACATTAAAACTAAGATTGATAGATTATTCTAAAATGAAATGGTTGAACAGGGTTTGTTTCATAACACATTTACACAGGGACACAAATAATACCTGGTTAAACACTAGAAAAACAAAAATTTATAAGACTGTTGATGTTTGGTAGCTTAGGATTTTTCGAAAATATGGTTATCATTGTAATAAATGAAAAAATTCCCATCCCCCAAGAAAAACTGTGAAAAGGCCAGGCCTGGAATTTTTTTAAATGCTGTCTGGAAAACCTGTAAAAGTAAAAAAAAATTATAGGTTTGTAGCCTCCCTGTTTTACCACTGGACTGTTCAGGATAATTCTGTGCTTGGGCTCATTCTTCACTCATTATTTAAGAAAAAATCTCTTATGAACATTTGAGACGAGTCTGTTGGCTATTTGAAGCAATTTCCTATCACAACCACCATAACTTGTGTAGGAATTCACTTAGAGCTACAAAATATATGTTAAACTTTGTACATTGTATATATGGCATTGATCACATTGAAGCGCACACACAACTGAGATACTAGTGACTTAGACCTCGATTTTAATGAGCTCTGTATCACTAATTCTCTTGCCCCTGCTAGAAATCTCTTTCTGAGATCCAAACTAATATATGAATACATTTCGTAAAATTTATGTGCTATTCAAAAATCGACACCTTAGCTTATTCAGTTGAATGTTTTTCTGATAAGCTAGGTGTCTCGGGTTTAATTACCTGCATGGTCAAACAATGTAACATTGGTGAAATGTGGGTTTACACTTTCACAGTGATGAATTAATGGGTAGGGACTGGATGTTGTGCCTTTCCTAGTCTTAGGATAAATTATTACGATGCATATGAAGCTACAAAAGGCCTAGCAAGCAGATGGTGGAAAATATATGGCTTGAATAAAAAACTGACCCAGGCCACAGGCTGGAAAAAGTAATGGATGTAAAAATGTGCTGTGCTATTAAAAAAAATCTCTTTGCAACACTATAATGGCTTTTACAGATCGATAAATTTATTTAATTTTCCTTTTTTATTATTGTTTTTTTTATTTGAAATCTTGTGTGAATCGGATATTTTATGGTAAAAATGTTACTAATCCAAATAAAATATTTTAAATTGAGTCCAATATAAAAGGTCATTAAAATAATATTTTATAAAAAATAGATATTAATATTACAATATTTGCATGCTTCTCTGGCCAAGTAAAATAATCAATTTATGCTCTAACGTTAAATTATACAAAAATTAAATTTTAGATTTGAATTTTGGATGAAATTCCATATGATTCAAATTTAAGACCAATTTGTATTTAAAATTTTGAATAAAATTTGAATATTTCAAATATTAAGATCTGTTTAACAATGACTAAATAATAAATACTAAGATATGTAATTTCAAATCCAAATGAATCGTGGCAATATTCAGATTTGAATGCAAAATTTCGAAGCTTAGCACAGCCTTATTTGAAAAAAATATGTTTATATCATAACACTGTTATCTAAAGCTTGTCATGGTTGAAACAAAGAAAGCTTGTTGTTATTTTAATAATGGTATCTTGCTTGGGGTAGAAATAATGTTTATTTGCCTTTTATAGTTAAAAACATTGTATTGGAACTCTTGTTTTTTATTTTCTTACTAGTATGGTCAACACAGATGTATTAATAACATATTTTAATGAATAGGGATTGAAATGGTAGTATAGAAGAAATGCACCCACATTAATATATAAAAGAAATAAGAAACTATCTCTACTGCACCCATCTTTGAGTCAAACCTCAAACTTTGTCTTGTCAATGCAATCCAGTTGATATTATGATGACCTTGTTTTAATTGATTTTCTATTCACTTCATAGTTTTAGTAGATTATTATTTTTTTTTTCATAGAGTTCCTGCACAGATTAATTACATTAATGGAACAGGGATGAGGAAGGTAGAATTTTAGAAAAAGTACCAGAATTTGTGTGAAGGGAGAGTGGGAAAACATTTAGGAAAAATATCTTCACTACACCCAATTGGGATTTTAACTCTGATCTCCTCAGCACCAACAATTCAGTCTTAATACGAGAGTGATGCATTAGACCATGTGACCATCAATATTGGTAGTTGATTTATCATTGATTTAGTATAATGTACCTTTTCTTTAGAGCTACCCACAACTTAGTTTATCAATCAAAGGACAAAGGATGAGGAAAACCATTATTGTGGAAATGTACTTCCTATGCATTCATCTGGGTTGAACCCTGGTATTTTTATTTAATTCATTGAAGTTTGCTAGTCTTAATGATAAAAACTACTTTACATAATTCTAAATGTCTTGTATAAAATTTTAGATTAATGTACGCTCAAACCCAATATTTTATTTCATTTTATTCTGGCACCACAACATAATTATAACTTAACTTTTATTAGTAGGATTGCAAATATTAGAATTTACAAAAGCTGATTAGCAAAACTAGTATCAGTTTGGAAGAAAACGACGATGTACAATTAAATATACAAGGTGAAGCTTTGGGGAAGAATGATTATAATTACAAAAATGAGTGTATCTCAATCATAATAGATTAAATAGAAATATAAAAAATACATAATCCTCCATCCCCCAAGCTATGGCTTTCATTCACAGTAGGGCCCTGCTCATAGGTCATATTAGGTTCTAGGGCCCCACTATAAAACAGAACATAGCCTTTTTTACAAATGCATATAAAATCCTAACATATTTACACTAGCATATTTAAAGTGCACAATAGAGCTAGACCTAAAAAATTATACAAAACAAAGGTAATCGAATGAAAAGGATTGAAAACCATTGAATGATTACTAATTGATTATTTGAGACTTTCCTTGGTTATCCTTACATCTGGTCGACATTGAAGTTTTAGTTTCTCAACAGACAACTGGACTCTGTAAGCCATCAATATGACCCATGGAAGAGTTACGTTGCGGTAAGGTGTTGCACCTTTAATTGGGGCCATGCGGTCTGGGGGTTGGGCACATACTTACTATTAGACTAATGGGGTAGGGATGAGGAAGGTTGAATGTGGAGGAAGTATAACCACATTTGCTTGGAGAGAAAATGGGAAACCATTTTAGAAAAAAACACCTCAATATACCTGACCAGGATTGAACCAAAATCTCATCATTAGCTATCAAGTCTATTTCAAGTGTCGCCTTAGACCATACGGCCACTGAAGCGAGTTTTTATGAATACATAAATGTTAAATGAGTTAGCCTACATATATTAACTTGGTTCTAATCTGTTTGGAATTGAAAAGGAACCTTTTATTTAAATCTTGGTCCTTATCATAGCAAATGTTTAATGAAATACATATTGAAGAGATGCTCAACAAACTTGAAACCTTCCTTGTTTGCAGATCACTTTACTGCCAAACTGTCTGTGCGGATGACCTCGGGTCCTGACTTTGTAGCAACTAACTTCACATTTTTTGACTGTAACACATACAGTTCTTGCACCCAATGCGTCTCTTCCTCATTCCCTTGTGATTGGTGTGTGGATGGCCATCGCTGTACTCATGATACAGCTGAAAACTGCCGGAATGATATTCTTGTCACAGGTGTCAGTGTGAGTATCTCTAGCATGGAAATAAAAACAAAATATGTTACTAATGTGTGTGTTTGTGAAGTTCAGGTTTATTTCTGAGAGTTTATAAATCTTGTAAAGGTCAACATTAATTGAGTTTTTGTGTAGTTACATATTTTTAACATGAAAAATTTGCAATGAGTTTTTCTTGAATATTTTTATGTTCTTTACCCCACTTTACTGGTAATTTATTATGTATTCTCTTATTCTAATCATTTTACTATTTATTCATAGTTTTATTTTATCCCCTGTATAACAGTTATACTTTGTAGACTTTTAAAAATATGTTCATAATAATATAAATAAGTTGAGATCCTTTTGTAAGTAAAGTGATGCCCTTACATATTTACCATTGGGAGGAGGGGCTGGTGGAATTTGACCATGTACTTCCTTTACACTCACTTTGCCTACGTTGACATTCTTATTTATATGAAATCTCAACCTAGACACTTTAAAAAAATCAAGGAGCTAGAATTTTTATTTTAAGTCAGGTAGGCCACAATGCTTACATGTTTATTTGTTATTTTCCTTCTTATGCCTTTTTAAAAGTGTATTTGCAAGTAAAATTATTACCCCTACCACTCTATCTTCCTACCTTACCTGCTTACTTTCACCCCCAACAAGGCCAGCTCTGTGATGTGCACTGGCTGCAGTTCTGAAAAAGAAAAATGTTTTAATGCATCTTTATATTTTCTATGTTTAGGACTAAGTAATTTGAAATAAAATATTAACAGATGTGTTATATTCTGTTTATTTTGTAGCGAATGGGACCAAGTTATAGAAGTGGACCAACATTTTGCCCCACTCTCAATGCCACAACTGGAGGATCAACAGAGATTTTGGTGTCTTCTGGGATTAAGAAAACCATCAGAGTGAAAGTTCACATAATTGGGGTGAATATTACGTGTAGATTGAACCAAAGGTTAGATGGTGAAATCGACAGACGGATGAATGCATCTCTAAAAGTAGTTAGATGTATGTGGACTATTGCAAAGAATGAAGTAGTATTGAAAGAGGCAAAGAGGGCAGTATATAAAAGTGATTTTAACATCAACAGTGTTTTATGGATATGAAATGTGGGTTGATCAGGAGAAACTCAAGAGCAAGGTGAATGCTGTTGGAATGAGATATCTAAGAATTATATGTGAAAAAAGTTGTATGGACAGTCAGTATTGAATGGGTGTTAAAGGAATGCGTTTCTAAACAAAATCCAATAGGTCAATATGAAAGAAGTGTTTTAGGTTTGTTTGGGTATGTTGAGAGGATAAGTGTGGATCAAGCGACAAAGAAAATATATAAAGGTTGAGTGTGTGGATCAAAAGAAAGGGGTAGGCCATTTAAGATGTGGTTAAATGTTGTAGACGAATATGTGAAAGAGAATTATTAAGAGTTTTAAGAATAAAAGAGCATTTATGACTCTGTGTATGGATGTTGTTGAAGCGAAGGGAGTATGCAAGGATATGGAAGTGTGTAGAAAGTTAGTGAGGCTAGATTAAGTAGAGTTCTTGTGTTTTGAGAGTTTCTTGCCTACCCCATAAGGAAACAGCGTGATTAGGTATGTATGTAGATTGAACCAAAACTTATCATATTATATTTGAATTTGCTAATCACTTAACAACATATTATGGTACTTTGATAATAAAGGTTGATCATAAAATAAGTCAGAAAGAATCTTATTTTCTGAAAATGATTAAATAAACTATAAACATCAATGAGCTAACTGATGTGCTCTAATCTGACTCAAGAGGTCATGAGCATTGTAAAGGCTACTATTGTGGGTTGTTGTGCTTTCCATTCCCCTTCCAGATGAATGCTGGTACATTTCCCAAATATTCATATTCCTTATTTTCTGGTTTAAATTTAATGTAGCGTACAATAATATATATGTAAAATGTATACCACCAAAAATGAATATTCTTGGCCTGGCTTAATCTGGTCACTAATTTAAAATAAACAGAAAAAACCTTTTTTTTTTTAAATTTGCTGTCTTTATATGAACACATGTAATTTAGTATCTATAAATTTGTGTTGTAAATTTTAAGCTAAATTCTATTCTTAAGAAAGCTACAGGCTAGAGGACTGAAACACGTTGCAGACGTTTAGAAATACTACATTATTGAATAATATGTTTGATATTTATTATCATTTTCATCTCTATATAAGTTAAGCAAAAATTATCATAAGGGGTATGACCATTTAAAAAGTTTCTTAGATTAAAGTAAAAGGTTATAAACCTAGATCTAGCCTTCTTCTATCAAATAAAGTTTTGAAAGGTTACAACTGAATATTTTAAGCTTATGTGTGATTATTTTTTAGGGTTTTATCTAATGTAGTATTTATTACAGATTTTGATAAAATAATTTGAACTAAAAATTTATACTTTTTAACTGGTAAGAACTTTCGCCTACATTTTTGTAAAAATAATATTTTAAAATATCAGACAACTTTATAAATAATTCAGGATTTCTAAACTTCTCCAACGCATATCAGTGCTCTCACCCTGTAGCACCATTGAGATATTAAAGCCAAATCTAAATTAAGTTACACTTGAATCTATTTAATAAATTTAACAGAACAATATATAACCTGTTTATAAAAATGGTGCGATGCTAATAATAATATATAAATGGTTTGGCATATTTATTCCCACAGCCGTGGGATTATTTTGTATAAAATTTTAGTATTGCCAAAAGCAGCATATTATTTTATCATTGTACCTGGTGATCCACAAAATAAAAGTAAATTCTTTAAACAACCAACATTATATAACTAACGCTTAATTTTTTAAATTTACTAATGGTAAAATATTGCTATTAGACTACAATTTACACAAAAAGAAATAAGTAAAATGCTCTATCTTTATAAAACTCCCTCATTTACCCCTTACTAACTGACTATACGGCATATGAATCCCAAAGTTCATTGTCGCGCTTACAAAAGTATGCCACCTATCCCCATATTGAGAGAGATCTATCCAATCCACGTCATTATACCTTATCTCTTTCAGGTCCATTCTAATGTTATCCTCTAATCTCTGTCTAGATCTTCCTAATGGTATCTTCCCATTGGGTTTGCTAATCATTACTCTCTGAAAATGCTTCTAGATTCTTAGATTAACGCTGCTTGTCCTGCCTACCATAATCTAAAAGACTTGATTATCCTAACCATGTCTTGAGAAGAGTACATGTTATTTGACTCATAGTTATGTCTCCTCCTCCACCCCTCCCGCCCCCCCCCCCCCCCCCCCCCCC
>CABFVX010007763.1:0-28691 GCA_902151425.1 Timema shepardi
TTCTGGCCCTTAGCCATTATCCAGCTGGATCCACCAGCCTACTATCCAACTGTATTAATTAAAACTCAACCTTGTCAAATGGTACATAATGATAGACAAGTATTATTATTATTATTATTATTATTATTATTATTATTACTATTATAATGAAGCCAGAAATACTTCTCGTGCATAACATTTTATAGTTTATAATATATTTTATTATAATACTCTTTGAATTTTAATAATAAAATGCTTTATATTTGATAAACTCCTCCTTAATGATTGGAATTAGTTTATTTTTTAAAGAACACGGGGGAGTTTTATGAATACCAGTTCAACCTAAATTAAATGTTTAAAATAAATGGGGAGTAAAAAAGGTATCTTAGGTTCTACCACTAAATTCAAACGAGAGAAGTTTGATATGTTATTTATACATCATACAATAATGAAATAATGCCTTAAAAATGAGCCCTGTATTCTATTTACCAATATTAGCGGACTTGTATAAGCACGCATAAAAGTACACGCTATTTGTACAAAACAAATAAAGGTTAAAATGAGATTCCATATGGTTTTAAATTATTTATTAGAAATTTAAATGAATCAAAGTAAAAAGGTGAACAATTTTTAAACAAATAAAACACACAAATGTTTTTGTTAAGTGAACATTTTTATTATCTTTTATATCGACATGTTTCTTAAGAAAAATATAAATATGTAAGGCAACCTGACATCAAGTACTGTACATTGTCAATAATTGAATTTTCATTTTATCTGAAGTTCGGAACATAATATGGTTAATTTGTTTGTCAATTGCTGATGTAGAAGATATATTTATTTATTGTTGTTATTATTAATGGTCTATAAAATAAATATCTATTATTACAGTATAAAAATATTGGTTTACAATTTTTCTTTTAATTTTTACCATTAAAAAAAATTGGAACCTGTTCTAAGATATACGTAGCTTCTTGCTGTACATTATATTTAAGTTAACTATTGAATTCAAACGTTAGGAAGATATTGAAATTAAAATATAGATTTTTTTAAAGAATTAATTTGGTCAAAATATCAACAGATCTATTTGATATATTCAATCCTTAGTTGTTTAACCACACAGAGTTTATTAAATTATTATTAAATAAAAATAGTTTTAATTAAATATTGACTAAAAATATATAATAAATGAAGAAATAAATATTAATATTACTAAATTATTATTAAATAAAATATCAATTCATATAAAAGCAAAAACAATTAAGCGAAACCAAAGGTAAATTCGAACAGAACCTCCCTCCTCTCAGATGATCTGACGATCGTCTTCTGGGTGCTGGCATAATGTCTACATTCCATTGGAAATAAAATGTTCCGAATCTAGCTAAGTTAAAATGTTTGCTTCCAATATATTATAAGTAAAAATAAAGATGTGTTAAGATTAACATTCTTTCTTTCAAATAATAATTATGCCTGTTAAAACTTGATGATCAAGTAATTACTTTATATTCGAATTGATTTACCTTGAATAATTTATATAAATTTTAAGAAAAACTGATTATTTAGAATATTATGAGAGGTAATTAACATATATCAAAATTACATGTTTCAATATCTCGATTTAGTAGCTCTAAACCAGACCTTGAAGTATAATCACTCCTACCAATATTCTTGAGGGGATGGAGGGAGGAACATAATTTATCAAAAATACTAATACTGTTTCTAAAATTCAACAAATTCACTAGGCAATTATTAATTAATTTATATTAATAGTTACTAAATATTTGGGATTCAAGATTTTAATAAGGTTTTTTCTTATCTTTGTGAGGATTGGAGTACCTTGCTTGCTCCCCTCTCGATGAAAGCAAGCATTCATCAGAAGACTCACTCCACCGAACAATATCAGTTATTTTCCTTCTTAGAAATATACAATATTCTTACCTCAAAGTCTTGTATGTGAATGTGAGGAATGCCAGGCTTCCACTGTGGTTCGGAATCCGCGTTAAACTGTAGGTCCTCCATTTCATTTTCACAATCACCCTACCATTACACATTAGCGTAAGTGCGTATAAACCGAACGGGTAGTAAGACACGGTGCTAATAATAATAATAATAATAGTAATAATAAAAGTCTTGTAGCATTGGCCTAACTGTTAAAAGGAATCTTTTGACTCGTCTTAGTGCCAGAATCCCTGATAATACTTTATCTTCATTCATATAGAGATGTATATTAAATTAATATATATTCATTCGAGCTAATTATAAATTGTAAATTATAACTTTAAGCATCGTAAAAACTAGCGGAGCCATACTGATCTTTGAGAGAATAAAGTGAATGATTCCACGGCTATCCATTTTCTGTGTGATCAACAAAACGCTCAGTACAACTTGTCTTGTAACGTTTGCCAACACTCAGTATATCTTATCTTTCAAACTTGCCTACTGTGGGAATTTTCCCTAGGAGAATCGGGTCCTACCAAGATTAGATCCAACAATTTCCCAGGAGTGGTTAAGGATCACTTGGAAATTAACTTTTAATATTCTTCTATTACTCTCTGCGAGTGAGTGTTCTTGCTCCTGAGTTACATTAGGTCATATATATATATTCTCTCAGTCGTTTATGAACCCTTATTGTTGTAGTCGATAAAACGCATATTCAATACCCGGAAAGTGAATGATGAGCTTAACTTCTTCAGTAGATTAGGGAGAAGGAAAGAACAAAAGGTCCTCGAATAGAAACGCTTGGATCAACGGAAAAAAATAACTGGCATGACCCGAAAAAGATCGAGCGTAAAGTGAATTTATGAAAATGAATTTATATTGGTGAGAAGACCAAAGATTCAAAACATGATTAAATAAAGATATCATTGTTTAATAATACAAATGAATAACAATTACTTATTACATTCATGTTGTGTGTCATCCTTGTGCCTGGAAGTGTTAAACACTTGTGAGATAGTGGAAAACACTGTACACACAAACACATAGGAATATTAAAACAGGGTTTCATATGAGGATCGTACTGCATTAGATTCCTAGGATGGAACTATAAACACTTCAGAATTCATTTAGAAATTATAAGCTCAAGACAAAACTGTAAGTGGATAGCCCAAAAGAACAGTATGTTTAAGCTTCTATTCAAGTATTATAATTTATAAAATATAAAGTGTCTCACAAAAATGTCAGTGGGAACCCTGAAAACTAAAATGAAAGATAACCTAGATCATACATGGTCATGGAGGATGACTGCTAAACTGCTCGGTTTAATTGTTTAGTTTGTGAAATAATCAGAAACCAGGAGAGTCCTGGTATAAATTAATTGCACATAACTAGAAAGTTAGAAGTTAGTTTCATTGCAATAGCCCTTAGCATTTATTATTTTAGACGGAGGGGAGCTGGGGAATTAGGGGAGGAGAATAAAAGATAGGAATAATTTAGTCTGGCTTTTTGTTTCCACGCCTTACTTTTCGTCGGGGCTACACGTATTTGACTACACTAATATGTTTGGGATGGTGTTGTTAACGATAGCGCACACTAGGCCAGCACGGACCACCACAGAATGGACCAGCAAAATGCGATCATGAATGTGGCCATGTTATTAAAACAGCAGTGCACATTAGACCAGCACCAGCACGTACAGTCACCAGCACTGACCGTCAATGCAGGTCATGTCGGTTGGGGTAGAATCCTGACTGGCAATTTCTGTTGCCGATCTTGCCACCAGCATGGGCCAGAACCATTTTCATACTATGTCGCGATCTCGGGTAGCTCTACCAGGTCTCAGGTCTACTCGCATTGCTAGTAAACATGACATTAGTACTTGGTGAGGTGACTTGTCATTTGTCAACAAGTCTATTGTTCTGTACTGTATTCTCCAGTGCAGGTTTATGTGAATAGCCTCACTAAGGATGAAGAAAACTTATTGTTTAGGATAAAAAGTGCTCAAAGCTATGGGATATGGGTCATCCATCCTACCATGACCAAACCACGAGCCTCTCTTCAGGTGGTACTGGCCTAAGAAACCGTGTGTTCTGAAACTAAAGGTGAGGACGAATTAGCTCTAATTTTTCGTTGAATTTAAGTTGTGAGATTCAGAAATACTAAAAATATTTTTTTTTTCTATTTCTACAAATCGGGATATAGATGGTGAAATTCACCAACACGGCTCCTCTTCTGATTGATAGTAATACCTGGTAGCACTAGTGTCGCCTACTACCAAGCAACAAACTGGTGAAAATAAATGAACGAAGAGAGAAATAAGCGAAAAAGTATTTATTTAACAACAAAGAAACAAACAAACTAAGAAGTGGTATTTGCTATCCTGAGATGTTACTACAGTATACTAAAGGGCACATGGCCCTGTAACATGTCATAAGGGGGACAGACAAGACCAAAAAGACAGCAATGCAATATCTAATGTACATTAAAATAAAGTAAAATGGCCACAAAAAGAGGGCCAACAGCACATTCCTAAATTTTAACTAATGGAGGATAGGTTGATGTCCCGTTATTAGCAAGCACTATTTAAGTATGTCAAGAAGTGCCAACTTCTAAGTAGGGGAGAAGCTCCGATCAAAAGATATAGCACACAGAAATTACTAAGGCCCTTTTGAGGGCAAACCTCCATTTACCAAACTCAAATAATGATAAAAAGAATGAAGTCCCGTGTAAGCAAGCAATAATTAAATATGGCAAGAAGTGCTAACTTCTAAATAGGGAAGAAGCCCCGATCAAATATATAACACACAAAAAATACTAAGGTTATTTTGAGGGCCAAACTTCATTTACCCAACTCGAATAATGAGAAAAAGTAAGAAGTGTCGTATATACAAGCAATAAATAAGTATGGCAATAAGTGCACACTTTCATATAAGGAAGAAGCCCCGATCAAAAGATATAACACAAACAAAAGTTACTAAAGTTCGTTCACGGTAGGAGTTTACCTCTGAAAGGACTTTTTTCCCTACCAGAAAGCTATTATATAGTAGGATATTGGTAAGAAAAAAGACCTTTCAGAGGTAAACGCTTAAGGTAAGGTAAGGTCTTTTTTCTTACCAATATCCTACTATATAATAGATTTCTGGTAGGGAAAAAAGTCCTTTCAGAGGTAAACTCCTACCGTGAATGAAGTATAGGGACCTTTTGAGGGACAACTTCTATTTACAAACGCGAATAATAAGAGAAACAAGATTAAGTCCTGGTTAAACAAGCAATAATAAAGATTAGCAAGAAGTGCTAATCTTCTCTATAAGGGACAAGCCCCAAGCAATAACTTTAACATATAAAATTGACCAAGGCCCTTATGAGGGCCAACTTATTTATGTAGGAGAGAAGCTCCAAACAATAAATTTATCAAATTTGAATAATGAGAATTAAAAGATGAAGATGAAAAAGAATGAACTTAATAATGCAGAAAAGGTGGATTGAAGAGCCCGAGAATGAAAATTATGACATTATGGCAGATAAGTATATCTTACATGTAGAATCCAGGGAGTATCACGTCGTATATCCAAGGCAGCAACTGCTCTCCCTTGTTTGCCTGTCTACCAGCTCTGACTGCAGGAAGTGACCCTCAAAAATTTAGATGGTTTGTTAATACCTAAGAGTACCGATTTGTTGTCACAGAACATAACCTATTTTTGTGAACGTGTTTATTGATTGTGGAAGGAAGCTGGAGCTGGAAGAAGGAATTGTGAAGTGAGGAGAGTATTATGTTGTAAAGTATCTAG
Source organism: Timema shepardi (assembly GCA_902151425.1). Taxonomy (NCBI): domain Eukaryota; kingdom Metazoa; phylum Arthropoda; class Insecta; order Phasmatodea; family Timematidae; genus Timema; species Timema shepardi. The sequence continues at coordinate 5,706 of CABFVX010007763.1, forward strand.
ATCAAGCTTTAGTACATCGTGATGATAGACTCAAGCACAGTCAGGCCATATATGTAATTTGGGGTGTGTTATATATCTAGATGACCTGAAAGAAAAAAAAAGATTAATATTAAACACTCAATGAAGGATGGATATATGAATGCTAGTTTGTGAAAAATAAATAATTAACTGATGTCAAGTTGGGTCGATTGGATGGGGTAAATAAGAAAATAAGAAAAGGGCACTAGGACAGGCTGGTTTGGAATCGACTGTACTGGGTAAGGGACATCTTAATTCAATGTAAGATTTTTGTACATCCTTGGTTCTCGGGGGTTGTACTGCCATAGGTTTCTAACTTTTGAATATTCCTCCATCTCTCGGGTTCTTCCGTTTCGTTCTTCGTAGATCTCCCTTAGCGTCTTGCTCCCAGTCTCAGCGTGGATAAATGCATTATTTGTTCTTGTGGTAGCTCCCAATATGAACCTGAGGACATTGTTTTGGACCACCTGAAGATGACTCAAAACATTTGGCGCCACCAGCGTGACAAACCCTATCAAACGCCTTTTCAACGTCCATAAGAACTGCAAATGTTATTTCCTTCTCGTTAAAACTATCTGTTGTTTCTTCCACAAAACTGGTGTTAGTGTGTACAGTAGAGTGGCAGCTTCAAAAACCAAATTGAATATCAGGAAGTATTCCGGCTTCTTGGGAAAACTGTTTTAGCCTTTCAAAAATTATTTTTTCATAAATTTTTCCAAGACAGCTGAGTAAGCTGATGTGTCACCTGTTCTGCAAAAATTGGAGTCTTTGCCTGACTTTGGGATATAACTAACATCTGTCACCTTCCAAGCTTCCGGAAAAAATCCCCACATTAATGTGGCAGCAAATATGAAAGTCAGGAGTATAATGATTCTATCCGGAGAATGGCACGGCATCTCATCCGATATACAGTCCACACTCGTGGTAGTAGAACTGGTATAGGTTCCTAAATAAATAGATTCACCTCATCTTTCACCTCTCTTGTGAAGTTCTCATCCTGGGGCTTGATGTTTGCCTTGAATTGGTCTTACAATTATTCATCTATGACATCCGCTTTGGTCGTGTCTGTATAAGTCATCCCATGACGTCTGTGAATGGCCAGAGTTCTAGTTTTCAAGTTGTCCCCTTTAAGTTGTTAGGTAATATTCTACATCCTATCACCAATGTTGACGGTTTACGAAATGTACTTGTTCCAGAGGATCAATTTAAACTGTTTCACTCAACGGCGAGCTGGGGCCCTTAACCTGTTGTATACTGCCCGATGTCTCGGTCTGACACCTTACCCCTAGACCATCAGGTCACCTAAATCATGCTAAGACTTTCTTGAATAAATATTATACAAAAAAACTATATTTAAATCGGTTAAGTGGTTCCATAGATATATACAAATATCCGGCTGGCACTTCAACGGAGCTGACACCAATACACCCAGTTACAATTACTATACTAAAAAATGCCTGGATAAATACACTAACGAATAATAAAAACTACCCCACAGTAATTATGTTGTTCCATAAATGTAAACAAACATTCACCTGACCCTTCACCGGGACTCCCACCGAAACACCTGATTATACACAAATAATGCTAAAGCCTGCCTGGATATTGATCCAGTACAAAAGTAACAACCACACCGCAATTGGTTAAATGGTTCAAGAGATGAATAAATCCGGCAGTATCTTTAAAAGAAAAACAAACCCTGACTTTATGTATCCGAAATCCTCTCCTAGAAGACATCCCGATGAATATAAATAAATGCACCGCAATAGGTTGTGAAATTCCAGGCATCCTTGGCTATAGACAGATATTCTTAAATATATAACAGAACTATAATATATTTATATAACAAACCTTAAAAATGCAGAGATATTATGTAAAGTGGTTTTAAGCTAGTAAAACAAAACAATATTTATCCTTGCTTTTCAATTATCATTTAAACCTCGTCACTCTGATATTGTATTATTACTTGCCTACGACATGGCAAGTTTTATTATTTGGATTTCCAGAATTTATTTAGTAAAAAACAGATTTGACAAAAATAATCACAGTTAACATTATACTTTAAATTTATTATAAAATGATAATAATCAACTTAATCAAAGTATTAATTATTAAAGCGTTTTACATATAGTTATATTATAGCCGCTATGGTAACATTAAATAAAGTATGGAATTGATCTATGCTCCCACAAAGTTATACACACTTATAATAACTTTGAAGAAACAAATAAATTCACTTTTATAACTCAAATATGTCCAATGGATGAGATTTCAACAATTTTTTTTTCCAGCTGGTAATAATATAAAATATTTTAAATTAGGATTGGGACCCTCAAATTACAGAAGTTTTTTTTAACTCAGCTTCTTACAAATAAAGTAAAAATCTCTTAGAGTTAATATGTTATTTACGTTACATGTGTGGAATATGATAATTAATCATTAATAAATTTATAATTGGCTATACACAGTAATGCAGACTCTGGAAAAGGGGAAACTTGCTTTATGTTACCATGTTAAACCAATCAATGTGGGCAACAGTGCCCAAATAACGTTTGACATGGTTAAACTTTTAATAGCCAAAAAAATATCAGCCCGTATGTTAATGAGAGCAAACATAATTAATTAACTTAGTATATAAATATTAGTTATTGATTTTATCATTATCAGAACAATAAAGTAAAATTAATTTATTAAATNAAACATAATTAATTAACTTAGTATATAAATATTAGTTATTGATTTTATCATTATCAGAACAATAAAGTAAAATTAATTTATTAAATTAAACCATTAGGGCATCGTAAAAGACATAAACCCTCCTCCATCACTCCTTACCAACAGTCAAGAAATAGTTTAACGACTTAAGGCCTTCTCTAACTTAGATGTTGGGCGTAGCTAGGCAAACTATTCTGCAGTTATGTGTGGAGGAATATCATATCTCGCAGGCTCAGTGAATTAGAAGTTGCTACCTTTCAATCTCGACGGAGTGTACACAAGGGTATGACCTAAGAAATATTTTTTTTGCTTACCATTTATTTAACGATTTAATGTGGGGTAGACCCCTATTAATAAGGCTCTACCTTTTTCTAAAAATAAGTTAATTATAGCCATTAAGTAGTAGTTTACCAAAAATAAAATTATTATTAAAATAAACTGGGTTGCATTATAATTTGTTTGGAATCTAATAACAAGAAAAGTATCTTTAGCATCATTTTAATATAACTAATCTCACTATACCAAGTTATAATTAAGATAACGAGATTCAAACAAATGACATTAACTACAAGAGACAAACAAAATTAAATAGTTAATAATAAACTATTATTAAATTATATCAAGTTGTCATATTAAAAAGATAACTGAATTGACATACACACATCTTAATGAAAGATAAATATTCACTCAAATTATTCTTATTTAATAAAATATTAAATATCTATAACCAAAAACAAATCAGTGAGGCCAAAGGTAAATTCGAAGAGAATCTCTCTCCTCTCAGCTGATTTGGAGATTGTCTTCTGGCGGCTTCCATAATGTCAACATTCTGTTAGAAATATAATATTTTGAATCTAGATATATTCAAAATTTTGTTTCCCATGTATTATAAGTAGAAACAATTAAGTGTATAAAGATTAACATCCTTCTCTTGAAATAATAATTCATGTCTATTAAAACTTGATGGTAGAGCCATTAAAATTCAATAAAATACAATCAGATTCAAATTATTTTTTCCTTGAATAGTATTTATTTTTTCTTTAGACAACACAATATTCGTTATAATATCATGAAAATAAATAGGCTAAGATCACAATAATGTGTTTCAACGGAGATAATGTGCTGTATTGTTCTACTAGCTTGAAACTAAGATTGAAAAGTCTACTCACTCCTACTAGTATCCAGTGTTAGAGGAAGGAATATAATTTATGGTAAATATTATTACTGGGCTTAAAATTAGGCCAATATATCAGAAAAATATTAATTACTTTATATAATAGTACCTTAATATTTGAGTTTGAAGCTTCTAATATATGTGTTTTTTTCTTTCGGATTTTACGGGGTTCGGAGGTACCCCACTGGTTCCCCTCTTGATGAAAACAAGCATTCATCAGTTAACTCACACCACTGAAAAATAACAGTTATTTCCCTTCTTGAAATATACAATATTCTAAACAAGAAGACTTGTCACATTGCCTTCCTGCAAATGCATCCTTTTGACTCTTCCTAGTGCCAGAATCCCTGATAGCCCTCTATTATCTTTTAAATAGCAAAGTATCTGTGGCAGATTAATAATGATTCAGGCTTATTATGCATTGTATATTACCATAACACAATTTTACTGTAAGTATTATATATTCAGCAGTTAAAATATATGCATTTCTGGCCCCTAAATTGTGAGGCGTGGAAGCTAATCAATAAACAGATATCTCAAGGACTGTGAGTGCTTTTGTGTATACCAATTTCAACAAAGTATTTAGAGAAGTTAAAACATTATAAACGCAATACATATACCAAGCCCGTACACAAGGAGTAGGGGGTTAAAACCCTCATTCTCCCTGAAAGTCAACAATAAAAAAAATAATACTGCCTTATTTACAGTTAAAAAGAAAAGAAAATTCGAGTGTATATGTATTATTTAATGTTAAGGTACATTGACAAAAATTGTTTGTGATTGTGTTAATTATTCAGGCAGCAAATCTTGGTAGATTAAGATAAAATATTCACAAAGTAAACAGGAAATATTATAGAATGCGAGAACTATGAGAATGGGTAAGTCTTTGATTCTGGACACCAAAAAAATCTTTAATCATGAAATTATTCGAATAGTAGTTTTAAGAACACGTCGCAAATGAATCGCCAAAGAAAGAAGAATGAAAGGGTGAGTTGTGATAAGAGGGTGGGGGGACCAGTTATCAACCCCCAAACAGCTCGAAATTAGGTATAAGAGTCTAATCTTCAATAAATCTGGTCAAGTTGAAAAAACCTTATTTAAAAAGTGTACAATTTATTTAACTATGAGTTGGGATTAATTAACCTTTTGTCTTAGCAATTATTTTTAAACCTCTAATTTGATTAGAAAGTGACGAAATCACATCTAAAATAATCCATAATGGTTCAATATGTAAGTGGGAGGGCAATTCACAAAATGTAATTTTAAGCGAACGGTCCCTTTTACCCAACCCATTTCAGATCCTCCCCAAGCAAACGTTTGACAATTGGATGCCTCTAAGCTGCTGGAGTGGCCCTTGAATTTTTTGAAAATTATACTTTTTTAGATTCTATTTGAAATATTTTCCCTAATTTCTTTTTGAAATTTGTACATCTCTAAAATATATTCAAAATTGTCCTCAATAAGGGCTTTAAAATATTATATAAATACATTTAGATTTAGAAGCTATTTTGATTTTTTTAATCGTATCATATTCGAAAAAAAAGAGGATGTAGAAATTAATCTAGAGAGAGGGGCAAAACCTGTTTTAGAGGGCAATGCCTCCGTAATTAAATCTCATTCCGCCATGTACTCTGATAATTTATTCCCACTGTTCCACCCCCGCTGGATATGCCTTTATTCAATATTATGTGTTCAATGTAAATTATCGGGCTTTCAAGGAAGATGCGCTACCTAGATTTCTAAATATTAAATAAATGTGAAAACCTTAAAGCATACAAGCCTTTAATCTCAGCAAATTTTATTTAATCCCCAACCCCCTTTAATGATTTACCATGCTTTGACATTGACATACACCATAATACATGTACTGTACATAGCTTACGACTGACTAAACTGGTGATTAAAATTATAAACTTGTTACATTTCTTGAATTCGATTGAGAAGTAATCAACACTTATTTCAAGGAGTAAGTCTGAAATGGGTATATTAAAGGAATTGCATCTGCTTCAACTCGGAGAGGAGTAGGGAAATCCATAGTGATATATCACATGTGGATACCCACTGTCAGAGATTCACACGACTTTCCCTTCGATGGCAAACAAATGAAATGTTAAGTCCTACGCATTAGAATGTGTAGACACTAGTGTAAGTTTAAAAATGATTACAAAAATTGACCTCAAACACATATTAATTGTATTGAAAAAAAAGTAGCTTCATCATTGTAACGAAAAATAAAACCATGCTAATTTATTAATATATTCCATTTATCGCAATTGTAATGACACATCGTACATTGTAATAAAGTTCTTCAATTCCATAACGTTGACCTGATTAACAAATAACGATACAGTGTTTGCAAGTGATTCTAAACAAAACGTAATGTCGGGGAATATAATACGAAAGAATCAAGCGGTACTATGGTGCCTGGGTATGTTGTATTTGGTATTTAACATTCATTTTGACTTCTATTTAATCATAGTGGTGGATAATTTAATTGAGATAAACCATAGAACATTTTAAGTTTTAATGCTAGCCACTTTGTATAGTCAAATAAGTAAACTTCACAGTCCATTTTGTAATATGATTTCAAATGAAAACGTATGTTTCATTGTTTCATCCATTGAGACAAAACACCAAATCATGTCAAAAGGTAGTTTATATTTTCAAATACATTAAAATAAGTTTGTTTTATTTATGCATTTTTTTTGCCAATTTTTACGACACGTTGGAAATATCCACTATTAAGTTCGCTAATGAAATAGAGCTAAGTGAGATTACGCCCCTTTATACATTTTTCTACATATATTTGATTATTGAAAATTTTGGAATTGAAATGATCATTTATATTTTATATAAATGTCATGTATATTAATTAATGTGGTTTGGAAGAGTTTGTATATTAAATTATAATCATGAAATCCTGGTGTTCAAAACGAAAAGTTAATATTTGTTTTTTGTAAAGTTTGGTGGAAACATTACTTTAAAAAAACATTATCCGGAAACCAAACTAGAGAGTGAATAAACTATTAGTTTCGATGAATAGTTCAATGGTAGATAGTTCACTCACTATAAGGACTAGTTTATAACCCTAGTTATATAATAACAGCTTTATCATACCATAAACTTAGCAATGGATTGAGAGGAAATAAAGTTACGTGTGAGTCAAGCAAAACTATCGGTATTTAAGCCTGATGACCATGTTTCCCATTATTACCTTCTGAAAGAAATCCATTATAATTTGCTTATATTACTTACTCAATAGCATTAAGGATTTGGAATATTCCAATACCGCACTTACAAAAGTATGTCACCAATCCATATCTTGAGCTTACTCTATCCATTACACCTCATTACACCATATATGTTTCAGGTTCATTCTAATGTTATCACCCCATATTCATCTAGGTCTTCCCAAATGTCTCTTCCAATTGGGTTTCCCAGTCAATACTTTGAATATGGCTCTAAATTCTAACATTCACGCTTCATGTCCTGCCCAGCGTAATCTACGAGACTTAATCATCCTAACAAAAAAAAAAAGCTCAAGAGATTTACGGTCTTGCCATCAACATAAGAAAGCCAAGAATTTTATTGCTCTGTTAACTCTCCACTCCTGTAGATCCTTTCTCCAAATCCACAAAATAACATAATTTGTAACATTTGGTTAGTCACAATTCCATATTGACGGGTTGGCTTCTCTGGTATTAGCTGATAAGATGAAAATGTTCAGTTGTTTCTTAGTGCAAATCACTGTAGATTGATTTTACGCAATATTACCACTGACAATTTTGTTTTTGTTTTTCTTGTTTTAAGGAAATTAATTGTTCCAGTTATCAAAATCAAATTATACATTTTATTTTTTTATGTTGATTATTATGCTTTAAAACTAGTTTTAACGTGCAAATAAATAATTTTTGTGATAAAAGAAACCATCTAACAGGTGCCGAGTATCGCAAACAGAAATAGGATAATGAGAGCCACATTCAAGACTAAGCGGGGCTTTGCACGAATATTTAAGGCTTATGTTGCAAGAAAAAATATTCAAAAGTATCAAAATTAAATAATCTAAGATCCTGCCAAGTATTTATGATTGGGATCCCAGTACCATAGACATTACTAAAACTAAAACTTAATAAAAACTTATTTGTGCTCAAGAATGGTAAACACTCGATCTCGATTGGATGGACTTGCCATGATTTAAAAGAAAAATTGGTTTACAGTTAAATTACTTATGATTATGCGAATATTTAAGCAATAAAAGTTTATTTTTAAAGAGTAGATATTCACTTCAAACATTATAAATGGTAATAATGTGAATACATAATAGTCGCTAAAAACTAAACATATAGGTCAATAATGTTTGTGATTTAAAAGTTCTTTGTCCTATATTTGATGAATGATGAGCATAACTTACATGTAATTAATGCAACTACACTTATATATTTGTCTCTAATTTTTTCATTAACAGGTAGTTTATCTTATAACTATTGTTCCATTATATTTTTATGAATTGTTATTAATGATATTATTTAAATTTAATGGTAAATTGTAGGACATGTTGGAGATTTCTTAATATAGTGACTCTAAAAATACTAAGTGCTAATTTTGGAATGGGGTTGAGCGGAAAGGTATACTATTGTAAGGGCTGGGAAAATTGCTAGGGCTAGCCCTGCATGGGTGTGACACAGTGCCCCATCAGACTGTTTGCCACACACCTTGTAATATACTTAGCACCGCGTCTTAATAACCGTTTGGGTTATACGCTTGTGTAATATAGATAATTCAATTGCACTAATGGGTTAGCATTTGGGAATGTTGAATAGATAGGAAAAGAACCCGCAATTGTGGGGAGGGAGAGTGGAAAATTATTTAGGAAAACCACCCCAGTTCACCCGAGCGAGATCCGAACCTCAATCTCCCCCTCCTCGGCAGTCGAGTTCAACACGAAACTAGCGCGTTAGCCAACTACGCCACCAATATGGATCCCACCTTGTAAAATAAGATTATAAAAAGGACGCACTGTTTCTGTTTGGCAGGGTCAAAATCATTTTGAGGGCTAAATTTACTAGTTATATATTTTCATAGGCTATTTTTAGTTAAGAAAATAGAAGTTTATTGTGGTTAAAGAAGGAAAAGGGGGACTACTCTTAAGTGGCGGAGACCAGAGAAAACAATACACACTTTCATTCAATGTTATGTAATCAATGAACGTTGCAAAACCAAGCGTCGGGATCGCACTGAAGGAACGTGAAAAATAATAGACGATTTAATTGAAGAGATTCCTACTGAAAAATTGTTATGTATTTAAGATGAATAATAAAACATAATTGTTATATCAAAGTAAATGAGATCAGGGGGTAAAAACCAGAACAACCTGATCAGGAAAATTTCAGTTGACAGCTGCGGGTTTCAAGAAAATGCATTACCTACAGCGGCATGATCACTAATCTACTCTGTTCCCAAATTTTGAGCTCCAGTATGGGGTAGGATCTGCTAAACCAACAAGGTTGAGCTACATCATAATGACACAATGAAATCGTATCGGGCAACATTACCTTCACATAGATTCCGTGGCTCCACGTACCAACAAACATCGCTCTCCCTGACCTCAGAAGACAACATTTGACCATCCTTGGTCTGTACTCTTGAGTGAATTCTTGAGCCTCTCGTATAGGTTTGCTAAGCAAAGTTAAATGGGAAAACTATATGATATAGCTTTGAAATTACTCAAGAATACATCCCCTTGAACGGAAAAAGATAAACTGCCTAAAGGCTCCTAGAGAATTATCAATGTATAAAATACTGGTTTCTTTACCCAACACCAGGCTTATGTCTAGAAAACCAATATGAGACAACATATAATACTTTTTCAGCTTGTGTGAAGCATGGAGATCTAAATGGACGTTCTTTAAAAGCTATAAGTAGAAAGACCAGCTAGATCCAACCAGACCCCTTCTAGGTATGATATTACCTTAGAAAATATGGAATCGCCTGGATAGAATTAGAATCAGCTAAAGCAACACTTTAGAAGGGAGGGGGGAGGGGGGGGGTGGAGTGGTCTAAAGCTCACAATGTGACTGCAAACACTGGAACAAACAATAACGCATAAGCTTGCGAAGGCTTCCTCAGGAAATTCCAAGGGTTCTGAAATGTATCTCCCAACATCCAAACCAAAATTGAACTTCCTTAAGAGCTAGTAAGCATTAATTTAGTAAAACTGTAAGAAAAAAATATAAATATGATATGATTTGTTCACAATAAGCATCTAACTTATCATTTAATAAAATATGCACTTTTGCTTTCTCCCGGCCTCTAGGATATAGAAATATGATCATCAAAAAATCGAATTCGAGATTTTGATTAATGTCGATGCATCACCCTCAAATCTCCCCCTGAAAACGAAAACATAATTTTTACGATACCCCACCTTTGTGTCAATATTTCTGCCTATAGTAGAAATTACTATACCGAGATCTAGGAGTTTTATTAAGTGATGTTGTAATTTAATATTCGACTATAGAATTAAGTGTTGCTTATTTAAGCGCAAATAGAGATGAGCTCAATCATCTCTAAATCCGCTTTAACGATTTTGGTTAAGTTTCGTATCTAGGCACGGTTTAACATTACAAACAAAATGACAACTATTATTTAAAAATAAAATTACTTTAAGGGAACTTAAACTAAGCAAAATTTTTTAATTTTAATTATACTTCTGCAACTATTTAAACAAGAAATTACTTTCAATGTAAAGGTGTAGTGTGATTAAAAAGTCTATGCAATGCATAGCTTCATTTTTTTTATCTGACTTTATCACCAAGTAAAGATATCAACTTAACATCAGAAGAGAAATTATAGGAAAAGTTTAAATTTCAATGAAAATTTACATGAAATTTCACGCGTAGTTGGCTCTTTCAGGAAGGTTGCAGAGCAGGCAAGCCTTTATTGCAGAGTAGACTGATATAATCTCTTGCCGTGTAACGGCGAGATATAACTTTTTATATGCTATAATGCAAGTGATCTTGAGGAAAAGAAAATCTTAAAAATGAAATATTTGTTTGAACACAATGTAAAAATTTAAAAAAATTGATGTTTCAACTGGATGTTGATGAATTGTTGTCAAATTTGACACTTAAAATAAAAAGTAATATAATAAAAAATATAGAAATAATCGATAATGATATCAAAGAACGTTAAAAATAAAATTTATAACCATGTGTTTAAGGAAGTAAAGGTAAATAAATCATCACTGATAGCGTTAATATACTTGGCTGTAAATTACTGCCACGATTTTTGATTAAATATAGCCAAACAGCCATTTCAAAAGTTTTGCTATCGAACGCTTAAATCACAGTAAAGCACAATAAATACTTCCAAAAACCCATTTAGAAACATGTAGAGGAGTATACTATTTTAATTACAAATTTGATTTGTAAAGACCTCTGCACATTCACTTCAAAGTTTCAAAATATTACTGGCTCTATAAAAGAGATTTTTAACGTAGATATTAAAATAATTATTTTTTAAAAGCTCTATTACTTGGTTTATAGCTATAGTATTTAAGACTTTTAGAAAAAGTAAAATAACATTAATTTTAAACTAATTATTATAAAAACCATAGAGGTTCAAATATAAATTATTATTATTATTATTATTATTATTTAAAATTGTTTAAATTCAATTAAAATTAATATGACTTCATACTTCTCTAAATGAAAATGTAAAATAATGTGTTATCATTCTATTGTAAAAATTTTGTTTTGTAATCATTACATTAAATTTTTACTTTAAAAATAGATACCAGATGTAACACATGTCAAACTTTGTGGCTATTAATAATATAATGAGTAAACTACTCCAAAAGATCATATGATTATTAAAATTATCTTAAAACTTATACCTACATATTGTGTGTATTGATTTTCAGAATTTACCAAGAAGATTACCCTGCTACACCTAACCGTATGTTTATTAATCTATGATATTTGGGTGTTTTGCGCTGAAGTAGCATGGTCACAACCTGGTACGTATTAGAATAAATATTTTATTCCACTCAAATAATTAATTTTAACAATAATAATATTTTTTTTCAATTTTTTTCTTTCTAAATAGTTTCTTTCTACAAATTAGAGCGCTTAACACAAGAGCTAAGTGTGATTTGGACTAAGAAACACGGGGGTGATATTCTAAAGGAGGTGCATCCCATAAAAAGTGTCCTCAATGCACTTGACCGGGATTTGAGTCCCAAGGGCAATCAACTACTGTGCTAATATAAAGTTTTTGACATTTTTGACATTCATGTTGTTCCTTAAAACAGTTTTATAAAAAGTTTTATGCAATAGTAACAAATAAATTTGTCTTGGGGACTAAACGTCTATTCTTGTCTGCTGTAATGAGGGTGGACTATCTTAAATGGATTCCCACTCTTCATACAGAGGAATATGGATACGTCTTATTTATATTATACCCTACTCACAATTAAATTATTGGTGTAGTTAAATGAAAATAGCATGGATAGATAGTAAAACGCGTTATAAACAATAGCTGACAGAATGGAATTTTAAAAGCCCTTATCGGTGACCTGGTGGTCTAGGGGTAAGGTGTCAGATTTCTATGCTAGCGGCCGGGGTTCAATCCTCGGTCCCCGCACACATATATCTGATTACCAAACCCCTCCTTCACCTCTGACAAGACATATTTTGAATGTGGAGAATGCCAGGCCTCCACCGTGGTTCGGATTCCACGTTAAACTGTAGGTCCTTCACATTTCATCTCACAATCACCCTAACATTACGCATTAGCGTAAGTGTGTACAACCCGAACGGTTATTAAGACGTGGTGTTAATAATAATAGTAATAATAATAAAAGCCCTTATCACATGAGAGCTACCACCAAACTTTTGTATCAGACGTCATTTCGTAATACAAATTTCTATTGTGTGTATTACTTTAGAAAAGAGTGAAACAGTTTAAATATAAATTAAAAATACAACAATAATAAAACATAATTATCTTAAAATGAAATAACTCTCACTGGTATCAAGTGAAGATTAATGAAAAACAAACTCTGATAAGTTAACTGATTCAAGAGTAATCTCGATATGAAAAGGCTTTATTTATATTCTTGCATAGCACATAAATAGTACCAAATAAAACATGGCATATGGTGCGCATAAGTTGAAACACAATCATTTCTATGAAGGCGTTTATAGTTGGTACAAAGGGAATCGTGTACAATGCGTACAATGCATAAAAATTATATAATTAAAACTATTCTTGTGGTATGTTGGACATCATATAAAACCCTGGTACCACCCAATGAGCATGTAAAAAGATGCTCAAGCCAAATAAACGCCAGTGTACCCAGCAGATGAAAATTATATTTGAAATTCCTTGTGTTAGCTATACTTGTGTGTTATTAACAGGTTTTCTTTGTTTCAGCGTCAATGACTATGATTTCATTTAATATGATTGTAGATAAAGGGGAAATATTTTCTTTTTTTTTCTTTTATTAAGAATTAGATCTATCATATTATTCATGACAGCAATAAAATCAGAAACAAATAAAAATACCAGATATCCGCAATCGTAATCATACAGTCTAAGTCTCCTTATATATATATATATATGTATAAAACGAGCTTAATTTCACTTATATATGTATATAATTTTACTTATATATAATTTCACTTATATATATATATATATATGAGTAAAAATGAACACCTTTATATAGTGAGCCATATTTTACTTACATATAAGTAAAAATGAACTCCTGAGATTTACTTTTTCCTCTTTCCCCGATTTTGATACCAGTATTCTATTATAATTTTCATTGGTTTTTGAATTACTCACAATGGTGAACACGCGGTTTAAAACTTCAGATTAGTTCTATGTGTAAATGAACAAGCTATGGTCATCCAGGTCAGATGATCGCCTCTGGGCTGAGTCCGAAGAATCCCTTCACATCAATTGAGTACGCTATGATATTGCAAATGTTACTATATGTGGGATTGTTTGGCGTACTGTCTTAAAGCTACAGAATGGATCAGGTACCTTTCTCCATTTGAAGAAAGAGAATCCATAAATACGCCATGATTTGTGCGTTTAATATTGACAGTCTACAATATGTGTTGTGGCAGATCAAAGCCTGCTGGCTTATTGAGACTTATTATGTAGGATTTTAAGTCTGGTGGAGCTTGTTGGATTGACTTTTATTCCCATCTTCAGTGTATATCAATTCCTTATTGAGATAGTCTCAAGCAGAACATCGAAGTGTTGTAGTGGTTGACCCTCATGTAGTCCCATTAGTCTTTTGGAGGATTTTGTTTCTGGTACAAACTTTGTTTTGGTACGCTCTAAGTGCCGTTGGCAAGTCAGAGATCTATCAAGAGTGAAACTCAAGTACTTAGGGGTGAGGTTGTATCTAACAGGGCATCCAATGAAATAGATGAGTCTGGTCGATAACTGGGGATCTTAATACTCAGATGAAAACATGATCATTCCGTTTTACTTGTACTTGGCGTGAGTAGTCACTTCTTGTAGTGTTCCCATAAAGTCGACAAATCATATTATGTCAATAATCTGTTTCTTATATAATATTTCCTCTGATTCCTACATACAGATCAGGGGTATCTGCGGTGTACATATTTAATAAAATCTGTGCTAATACAAAGCCCTGAGTAAGGCTGTTCTTTAGTGTCCTTCAGCTGCTAATTTTATAAACTAAGATGACTTAGAAATACCAGTTGCACAACATGATATTTAATAACTGAGCTATCACCCTACAGGGAATCACTTTGAGAAATTTTAAAAGTAGTTCCACTCTTCAAAAGCTGTCAAAGGCTGCAATTAGATCGAAAAATACCAGAGATGACTTCAGGCATTCTTAGAAACCTGACTGGATATAGGTTGTGAGGATGAGACTCTGATCTGTACTGTTACAATCTACTCTAAAACCAGTTCTTTCAATCGAAACAGGTCCCATAATTTTATCACCTTTTCTGCTTATTATCATTCTGTCTAGAAGTTTATAATAAGTACCTTGAAGTGCTATGGGCTGGTAGTTTTTGGCTTTTTCTCTTACTTGTCCTAGTTTTGGAATGGCAAATAATTTTGTTTTCTTTAGTTACTTAGGGAAGTGATCACATTTTATATTTACCCATATAATTTTTCCAGCCATTTCCTAGCATTTGCGACACTCTTAAACAGGTGTTCATTGTGATAGCAGTTATCATAATATGTTTTACAAGTTTTTCTCCTCTGAAGTGCCATTTTGACATTTTGCCTTGGGAATGGACTTGAGAAACCCAACTTTTCTCGTTAATGGGTCTTTATAATGTTGAGTTTTTGTTTCACATGATTTGTATGTACTTTATCTCTGGGAGCTCCAGATCAGGAGACAATTCGGTAGGTAGCATGGTTTGGCATAAGAATGAGTTAGTTTTAAGCGTAGAAATATTTGGTTCTAACTTTTTTTAGTAGGGCTCATGCTTTTCAACTAGAGTGATTATAGTCTATATTTGATGATTTTATCTATATCTCTCTTAGGGAAGAATCCATAGTTTGAAATAGCTTGTCTCCGATTTCAACTCTATCATTCCTCAGGAATTACTGATACGCTTTCGTCGTTCTATTCAGACACATACTCCTTTTGGTACCATCTAAGAATGTGCTTTATTCCCATCAATATTACTGCCCCTACAAAACTTTTATAATTATATTATTTGGTGGTATCCATATCAAGTATTTATAGAGATTTGCGGTGAAGTTATGCCAGTCAGCTTTCTGAAAGTTTCATTTCGGCTTTGGAACAGAATGTTTTTATTTGGACTGGAATGCCCAAAACGACGATTATCGGTCGGTATTTGCCTTTTGAAAAATATTTGAAGTCAACATGATGGCTGTAGAAGTTGCCACAATAAATGGCTGAGTATGGGTATATATGCAATATACTGTATAGTAAAAATATAAATATTGTAGCGGGATAACCAGTCCTGGGCCGTACTACCTCAATCAGATACAGAAAATCTTTCCTCGAAATAATATATAGTTATGTATTTCTATTTATGTACATAATAAATGTTCAACTCCGTATGTTACATACCACGCCTCGGGAACATTGTCAAACAAGAAAGGATCCATGGAAAATTTAGCTACTCTCGCACTCTATTCAACACTAGACTTGAATCTTCCGAGCCATCTTACAAACTGAGTGGAGTTCGGCGTGACCCGCAAGCGCATGGGTTCTGTGGCCGGTGCCTACGTGTTGTTTTCAACGTCAACGGGTGCCCCCCCCCCCTATCCATTCCCATGGTGCATCATGTTCAGCCACTATAAAACTCCACGGTTTTCCGAGATCCACTCACAGTTCCAGTATAATATTATTCACGTCCGGCGTGTCTCCGTTCCGCCGACACTTCATAACACATTGGTCACGACGAAGGAGCTGATGGACGGGCCGGATAGACGGAAATAATACGTGGAGAAAGTTCGAACTTTTAAAGTAATAGAGAGCAGGTGGCTCAAGAGTTTGCGTGTAGAGCTTAGGGGTAATTTTCATACCTGTTGAGAGTGTCAGTCACTCTCGAGGTCATCACATGTGTTATTAGGTTAGCCTTTAATTAATTATGACATATTGTACTTGCCATGAGTGATCTCTCGCATCACATATTTTTCTGTTCAGTCCATTTATTTTCTTGGCTAGTATAACAATTCCTTTTAAAAGTGGGACTAAATTTATATTGCATTACCGGTGTTTTGTTAAATCTTTGGCGTTTCACGCCATCTCTAGAGACCAGTTTAGGAAACATTGGCTTGTGCTGTGATGCTTGTCTATGTAATAGCTTGTTTACTGGTGCCATTAAACTCTTATGTCAACATGCATTTATATATTCTATTTTCAAGTGTTCCCCCATTATGTTTGTTTCCTTTGTTCATGTAGTCAGCGTCTTTAGTGTTTACTAGAGCGCCGTTACTATATTAAATGTAGAGACTGTATTATATATAGATTATATATATATATAATACACATCCTAATATAATCATATAAAAAGCAAGGGGAGACTGTTTTTGGCTTACTTATGTGAGGTCAACATTGACTGCTTACTTTCAGTTATAGAGAGGCCCCACATTAGGTGGCCTATAAGTTTAGTAATGGCATTTTTGAATTTATTAATAAAAATAATTAATCATTTAAATTTTATAAAATTAGTGAAACTGGTGAGAAGTGTACAATAAGTTAGTAAATAATTACCATAAATAAGGTTTTAAATTGATTCGACACACACAAAAAATATTATTTAATGCTGCTCGAGTATGATTTTTACCAGTTAAATTTTATGTAATACCGTTCCCCCATACGAGGTCAAAATCTTCCTTCTACCATTGGAAACGTTTCTCTTCTTGCCATTAGTCAGTATTTTTTACAATAATTGCTTCAAATCAAAGCTATGAAGCTAAGATTAGCAGTCTTCCCCCTCTTTAACATATACATAAAATATAATGCTCGTGTGAATGTTCCAGACTCACGCACCATTGATTGGTTCTTGGTCGGAAGTCCAGTTCCTGTACTGATTATATGCATGTCATATATTTATTTAGTGCTGTACCTAGGACCAAAACTAATGCGGAACAGAAGTCCTTTCGATTTGAGCACCATAATCATGGTGTTCAACGCAATTCAAATAGTCCACAATGTCTGGATGTTAAATGAGGTAAGGTAGGTTAGTTTTTATAATTTCAGAACACATTAAAAAATATTACTACATATATGCTAATATATTATTATTGAATGTTGTAGACCAAGGTGGTGGCGAGGTTTGACTTTTTACAAAGCGTTACCCTATAACTATAGAGTAAAGTGCCCCCATTGCAAAACATTTTAAAAATAGTCAATTGTTTATTTCCAAATTTTGTATTATATTACCTCGTAATAAGATAAACGTACACATTTCCACCCACACTAAACATATAATAGATAATCTTACTAGTTTTTTTAATTAGGTAATACTTTATTAGAGATAAATTAATATTATGATGGATAGGAATTGTTAGCTAGTAGAAGGAAATTGATTAACACCCCTACCACTTATCCTGCACAGAAAGTGACGTGGGGATTGAAAAAAATGTGCTTTTATTTCTCAGTAAATTCAATCACACACTAAGTGTGTAATTTTAAATCTTTCTGATATGCTAAAGTTAAAAACGTTTATTTATATTAATATATATCTCCTAGTTTAGAAACGCTTTTTTTAAAAAGTTCAATATTCTTGCTACAGTGTCTGAGATTGGAAACTCTTTCAAAATCACACACACATATATATATATATATAGTCAGTTGATATAAATATAAATTATTTCCAGATATATCCCGACATAATTTAGCTTGGAGGGAGATATTGCGTGTTAATTTTAAGATTCCATGATATTACAAACTATTTGTTCTTATAGCCTAGGAAATTTAGAAGAAGTATTTTAAAAAAAATGAAGTTTCAATTTATTTTATAAGTATGGATAGGATTTAAAAGAACTGAAACATCTAATGAGTGACATATAGTGTGAGCCTACAGAATGGTCACTAAGACTCTTTAATAAAATTTCAGGATAGTTCTTGGTTTTACCAGGTAGATAACTTAATTTTCAAATTTTTTTTAAATACTTACTCTCTGATTTTGAACGATAAACAAATTTTCATATGAAAAGGTGTTTTAAATGGTGAGTTGTGTACACACGGTCAAATTTAAGTGGTTGAATAATTTATTTTTTAAGCTTTATCGTTTTAGTGTTACAAACAAAATGCAAAAAATAGCTCGCCCGTTGACAGATTTTTTTAAATTCTATGAATCATTTTCTCAACCTACATCCCTGTTGAGGATTTGATTTTAAGCCCTCGTAGGTCTGAGAGTGTTGAGGAAACCAACTTGGAAGCCGAGACACTTCCGTGCAGACGTTCTTCTCTGATGCACTGTTACATAAGCAATTAATAATATTATTAAAAAAAAATCCTTCCCTCTTACTCGATGAATAATCAGTGAGAATAAGAGATAAACCGAATCACAACTAAAATAAAAATTAATGGTTGAAAGTAAGTTATAAATATGTATATTATTATAAGTTATATATGTATATTATATGTTTCTGTAATATAGGCATGTGTAGTGTATATTATTTTATCCGATATTGAAAGTGAACTAAATTAATTTAGTTAAATTGATTATATTAAAAATTAGATACTTACTCGTCAAAATGACCATTTTAAGGTGCTTTTATGATTCCTAATTAATGAAATTTTACTAAAAATTTACCCATCTTTAATAAATCCAGGGAGGGGGAATTTAATTCTAGGGGGTGTGGGGGAGGAAGACCCTGTTCCGGTGCAACTGTTATCAACTAAGGTAATACAACTATTTACCTTTTAAATGGATACTACTATAGTTATAATAAAGATAAAATACAAAATAATAATGGTAACATTTTACAATAATTTCCTTAAGTTAATAACCTAAAATTTCTCTTAAGGGCTGAGTGATTCACGGTGTTTATATAAATAGCTCTAAACAATCTAGTTATAAGTATGTGGCTCTATTTTGGTTATTTCTACGACTTATTTATTCAAGGTTCATAACACCGTTACTGTACTTTCAATGTGTCCACTCACATGATGCATGTTTAAATTCCAGTAGAGAAGACATTGAACATAAGGTTTTAAGAATAATTCTTACACAAACGTGCTGCACCTCACAATGGCAACATGAAAACTGTCTGAGGTGACTGCCACCATTAAGATCATGCCACGCTAATTATTATAGATATATTATGTAATTCAAGTTATTTAATAAAATTGTTAATAAAACGTCAAGCTGATGACAATTCTTGCAAGCTTTCACATATTTACGTATCTTGCCTTTATATTTGAATAAAGCCCATTTATATTTATAAATTACCGACAGGGGAAAGAATGTAAGCAATTATCCCGGTACTTCCCGAAAGCTAAAATTTAAGAAAAATTCATGCTTTTTTCGATATTTCCATGGTCATCTCAAAGTAATATTTAGATGCTTGTATAGACTAAGCATATCTTTATTAAATGAGGAAATGTTTCAACACCTTTACACATTCCTATGTTTCAGTTACTTCAAGCCGGATGGTGGAGAAGTTACAACCTTTTATGTCAACCGGTCGATTATTCATCTAGCCCTCAGGCCCTCAGGGTAAGATAACTATTATAATAACATCTGGTAAAGAAGGGGGCCTATACGACCCAACGAAAACTTGCCATAATGGATAATAATACATTATTATGGACCTTTAAGTCTTACTTAATAGATCAACGAGCTATGGAGTATCAAAGTGTAGGCTAAGGGCCAGTTTCATAGTCAAATTTAGTACGCCTCAAGTGCAGCGCTACACTAAGTACATGACGACACCTATCTAAACTCGAATGGAATGGGCCGTTCTAGCATAGGAAACTGGCCTATTCCATTCTGGTTTAGGTAGGTGTCGTCATGTACTTAGTGTAGCGCCGCACTTGAGGCGTACTAAATTCGACTATAAAACTGGCCCTAAGTAGTTTTTGATTAGAGGAAGTAGAAGAAAGACATTTATTTCACCGACAAAATTAACGTGATTGAGTGAGTGAGACGGAACATTGACGGAGGCGGAAGTCGAGGAAACAGAGCCTTTTCTCCGGTGGTTCACTAGCACTTTGTCCGCTCAGATGGACATATGACTCAAAAGTGGCTCATTCTATTTTCAGCCGTTTACTTTCTAATGCCACTAAGAATATCACCTAGCAGGTATTGGAAAATTATGCCTTTTGGTGAATAACTAAAGTAATATGTTTTCAATTTGTTTCACGTTATCGTTTATAACTAATAATCAAAGTTCATAGTAGTGTATGAAGAGTTTCACGTTTTAACAGAAAGTTCCCTTTCTTGAACCTGTTTTCTCAAATCTTAACACCTGATTGTGCAACTATAAAATCATTTTAATGAGTCCTTCAGTACCTCTAGGTCAATACATAGTTTAGAAAATATATTTATTGAATATAATACGCTTCCTCAAAATACACAATGAGTTTAAAAATAGCCATCTTGTTTACATTGACAGGATTATTTGGACGTTTCCCCATTCTCTGAACGTTTCAGGGTGTGAAGATCAGGCACCACACTTTGTTCTAATGGAGTAGACAGGGACTAGGGTTGCCAATAAGGTTAATTAAAAGCTAAGATTTATATAGATTGCTATATATATATAAATTAAATTTATATATTAAATAGATGCTAAATTGGTATATGTACTAAGTGAAATTACAAGTCAAAATGAATAGTTAGAATTTACTTCTGGTGAAAAAAACCAATTGTCAGATATGAACATTGATATATAATTAATACATCCTCAACTAGATCATGCATGAGTTGATGAAAAGTTTAAAATATATGCTTACACGTTAAAAATGTTGTTACATAAACTTTTAGATATACAATATAGTATGGTGAAAAGCAATGTTTTAAGTTCCAATGTGTTGTCAAATAAAATAATAAATGTTTTAAGGTTAACTTCCGCCAAAAATAAATAAATAAGTAATTAAGTGATATGGAATAATATAAGTCTTATATGTCACATTTTGTCCACTTTGTAATTTCTACCCGAACTTGTTCTTTTATGTGAAACACATCTTCAGCGCATAATCTAACCAATATCAATGTTAAGGTGTCTCGTTTGACCCATTTTACGCAATGAAAAAGAAGGCGAGGAGACAAGATTTACCCATAAATACAAAGTTTTTCATTCGTCCCTATATAACCCTGCTTTTCTGGCTTTGAGTAATTATTCCTTTAACGGCAAGTCTGGCCTTTTATATATATATATATATACTTATTTACATTTCTAGCTTGATGGGTCTTTACATTATAAACCCACTTTAATCTTTTGTTTATTTTGGTTGAGTCATGAATTCTTGCATCTTATTTCTTCCTTAAACCTTATTTCGCGGTCAATATCATGTTTACATTTAGCCTTGTGCATGCTAGTGAGTGGCTTTTCGTATGTTTCCGGATTGTCTTTTCCATTAATTATATCTTCAGTCATTATAACATAGTCATTTAAGCGAAACGGTTTGTTTAGTTTCAAATGGTTTATCAATAGTTGAAAAGGTGATGTGTAAAATCGCTCTTCTCCAGGATGATTACTTTGTTATTCAAGCTATGATTTTAAAGGCTTTCTTCTTCATCATTATCTTTTTATTGCATTGTTTGCCTTACCTGATACGTATTTTCAGTATTTCGAAATGCTAACTCCACATACAAAAAAAAAATTGGATTAATCACATCTTTAGGAGAAACTGTTTTCTGCATGACGTTAGGGAAGAAAGGTTTGGGACAAGGAGGAGCTCAGGAAGAAGGAGAATTCAAATATTAAATGACCTGAAGGAAATAATACCACTCTGTAAGCTGAGATAAGAAGCAGAAGATAGGGCATATTGGTGGTATAATATCACTGACAAACGGATTTGACCTGTAATAAGAAAGAACAGCTAATACTAGTAAAAAATAATAATTTATTCTTTACACTTTTCAGGCTTTTCTTGGAATATTTCATTCTTTCACCCAAATTATATTATGTTTTTCTCATCATATCCTACATGGTATTCCTTGACTGCTGTATATACATTCTCCCTCTCCTTTGAATTGGAATGGGGGCGTTTCAGGAAACTACCGACCATTTCTGGAGACTCCCGAACTGTCTTCCGAATTCAGGGGTTTGTGACTACATGGTACTAGCCACACCGTAAAGATGGAAAAACATGCTTTATCAACGATTCATTTGCAACGTTACAATGTGGTGTGGGGCAAAGCAGATAAATGTAGTCATCTGTACCTAAACATATGATTACCATTCATGCGAAATGTATAGTATGGTGCGTTATGGAGCAGAACGGCTCCATGTATCCTTAGCTTTATCGTGACAGTAAATATTTTATGTTAAATTATTACATAGGAATGTACACTCCGTCGAGATTGAAAGGTAGCAACTTCTAATTCAATGAGCCCGCGAGGTATGATACTCCTCCACACATAACTGTA
>CABFVX010007764.1:0-28677 GCA_902151425.1 Timema shepardi
TTGTGTTCTACTTTTTTCCTAATACTTTATCATTTTATTCATTACTAAATGTTTTTGCTCAATGCACTTTTTTCATACATATTACTAGTCTGAATGTAATTCCAACATTGACAGTTCAAAAAGGAATCTAAATTTCTAGGTCTTCTTGGAAAAATCAAAAATTTCAATTACAAATAGGCCTATGGTTTTACAATTTAATTATTTACAGAAAGTACAAGATCTTATGATTTTATTCCTCTTAATTCTGGCTTTGGTTTATTTCATTATATGGACAATTATCAGGGAATTGAAATAATTGTGCCTTTCGTGAGCTTAAGTGGAAGAAGAACTAACTCGATTTTAAAAAATCATAAAAAGTAATTTATTAATTAATAGTGCTTTCTAATACCCATTTGAAATGATTGCAGGGATAAAAATCACATTTGAAGCCATAATATTTATAAATATATTTTTAAAATTGCCATTTAAAAGATAGGATCAGTCCAAACAATAAAATAAATAGGATATAAGCAACAGAAGCTTACTAAGTCACATAAATTTAAGAAAAAAAATATATTTAGTAAAAAGGCTTAGGTAATTTTTTTAAATTTAATTTGTGTCGTGGCAACCCTGAATAAACAAAATAATTGTATTTAAAAAAGATAGATAATACATAGCAACAATACTGAAAAATACAAATTATCAAGTTACATTATATTGGGAAGAAGGTAGAGGAAAGGTCTGTCCTTTTTGTTATACCTTTTATTTGTTCCTATCTATGTGTTCTATTATTCTTTACCTTTTTCCTTTATTCTCCTCTTTTGTGTTTTTTGGTTCTCTCTTTTAGGAAGTTGCGTTGCGCGTTTCACGCTCCTCCCTGATGAGTTCCGATAGAATGAAACCTGGGTCGGGGGATCGGGCGGTGACGATCAATTTTCTTTAAGAGACATCCATTACCTCTTTGTCCATTGGCAGCAGTGTAAAGTGTGAACTGTGTTCTTCTTTTCATTGTAAAGGCCATATTCTGTTTGTCCCCCTTTTATATGTTTCTATCCACCTTTCCTGTACATTCTTCCAAATATAATGCAATTACCTCATAAAGCGAAAAGAGGTTTTCCTTATAGAGTTATAAACTATCAAGTTAGCAACAGAAGAAAATAAAATTACTCTACACCATAGCAGTCAAAATTAGATAACCTTAAACATCATATTTTAAACTAATTAATAGGGTGCCCCCAATTTTCGATTACACATAAAAACAAATAGCCTAAGGCTGAAGCATTACTTCAAGTTAATGAGTAGTAGCATTAAACATAACCTAAGATAGGTGTCCTAGTAGGGCGAGGATCAATTTAATAGGACACACAGCTCATCTGGCCAGAAAACGATTATATTTAAGTTGGGAATGTAGGGGACCAGATAATAGGTCAGTATTTTTCAGTTTTTATAGTCACATATTATTAATTGGTCAGAATAAATCAAATATTGCTTCTTAGAAGTTGACCTCAACAGTTGTTGAATATGATTCGAGGCTGTTTTGGGGTTTCATTAAAACCTTCTCTCTTCATTTAAAAATGATTTTAGATTTGGCCACTGTGCTCATAACTGATATTCAACCATTGATGATATCACAATCTGAAGAAAATTAAACTCAATATTTGTATAGTAGCAATATTCGATTTATTTTGATCAAAAAAGGTGTTTTCAGTAAAAACTGCAAAAACAATGGTCCTTACTCCCAATCATAAAACCAGATGGTGGACTACACGATGACATGGCCTAGAATGGCCCCTGAACGTAGACCACGTGATATACTTTCAGGTCAATTGGATTTTGGGGTGGTGACAGTTTGGTGGGTCAACGTGTCAAGACAGGAATATACCACGAGAGATGTCGTCACAGCTCTGATGATGATGTTATTTATAAACCTGGGGTGACGTGTTTTGAAATCTAGTAAGCCTATTTGTATGGCAGCTGACTCTTTTCCTTTGGTGTTTGAAAAATTAACATATTAAAGATTAATTTAGCTCTATTGGGAAGAACTGACAGGAAAGATGGATAGAGATATAAAAGAGAAGAGGAATGCAGTAGCTAGTTATTAGCAACTTACTTCAATTTGACTGCTTTCCAATACTATAGTTCCTAAATATGCAATAATTGATCCAAGCCAAGTTTTTAGGCTATTGAGTTACACACATGATGTTAATATAAACTAAATTTATAAATTTGTCACCATAATAAAATAGTGTCAAATAACTTATTTATTAGTCTTTGTTAAGAAATAATACAAAGCAAAATTTTTTGATTTTACATAAATCGTACCAAAAGGTTTATTTCTATTATAGTTAAAAATTTATATTCTGACTTACAAATCAGATATGCTTTACAATAAATCTTATAGTATTTATATCGAAATAAATTAGCAATACTGTTATAATGATAGTGATAGAAATAATAAAATATGTATTTACGTCTCAACTAAACTTACATTAAAAATCCTTGTGCAATAATCCAATAATCGGTTCACATTATTATTCCTGTCCATTAATAATGGTTAGAACCCACCTGATTCATGAGCTGTAACAGCCAGGAGGTTCTCACAGTGTCCACAGTGGGAACAAGGATCTCACTGAACTTGAGGTTCCTGTCATGGACGTAATCAGGCACCTTCCATTTCCAAGCTACCCACACCTTCTCCTTGAGGTCTAGGTAATAGTCAAACAAGCTAGGCTCAGCACTGGGGATGTTTCCTGTTGCAAAACACACATTCAAGGGAGTGAGATTTCCTTGGGAGAATTACCTTTACCAATATATAGTTATGCGACCAAAGTGCTTGAGTAGATGACTAAGATTTTTGGAGACCTTATTCACTCTTACAAGTGTTTATTTGCACTTATATCCTGCATTTTATTTATTTGTATTGTATTTGATTATGATGTTAAATATATGTTGAGTAATGTACATATTGATACATAGCTGTGTTCAGAAAGTGAACGTCAAACTAAACATGATTTTATCCCACAACATTAAGATGATATAAGACATTGGTGTGATTAAAGCCTTAATTTTGGTTCTTTCTAAAAGACCAAGCATTTATAAGAGACCTGCTATGGATAATAGATATGCCATTGAAATTAAATTTGGTGTTTTACAATGGGCACATTATAGCTAATGTCTCATATGCAGCAGAAAAATTGACATTTATTGTAATAGTAACTAGTAAAGTGGAGGCTAAGGGAATTAAATTTGTAAGGAGCACGAAGAAAAGCAGGCCAAGGACTGAAATAATCCAATAAGGAATGAGAGTAAAAGGAAAGCATGAGATAGTAAATAAAGCTAGACTGAGATGATATGATCATGTAATGAGCATGGGAGGGAGAAGATTCCAAAAACATTATGGAAATGAAGAATTTAGGAAAAAATACCTCAAAGGAGGCCGAGCAATATGTAGGGGCAGGAGATAAAATGAAGTTTGCAAGTGAGAGGAGAAAAATGGAAGCAATTATAGGAAGAATAGAGGAAGATGGTGGCATTTTAATAAATTGACCCGGCTACAAGCTGGAAACATTTGAAAATGAATATGTGGTCATACAATTTGACTGGGATAGTGAAGAAAGTGCGATACTTTCAAACGTTGTAATAATAAAATGATTAAAACCATTTTAAGCATCTTAAATTCTATTTACCTGTAACAATGTGTGGCTGTATTAAACTTCAAGCTTGTTTGGATTGATTTCAGATAATGGAAATATTATGGCTTAAGCCCAAACTAGTTGTAATGGACATGATTTTTCCTAAATGGTTCCCCTCTCTTCCTACACATAAACCAGTATATGTCCTTTAACTTATACCTTCCTGATTCTTACGTCATTAATGTAGTTAAAAGCAAATAGCCTGAACTGTAGGTAATAAGAGATTAAAAGATATATGTGTATACATTAATTTATATATTAATATATAAATATATAGCTTATCTTAGAAAGCATTGCTCAGTTCAGGTACCTGAGAAATCTGCTTACAAAGGATGTCTACTACAAGAATATTAGGTTAAGGATCGCCATGGACAAGGAAGCGTTCAACAAGAAAAGGTTAGGGCTGACCTGCAAGCTGAGTTTGGAACTGAGGAGGAAATTGATGAACTACAACATTTGGACCATAACGCTGTATGGAGCAGAAATTTGGACTTTTAGGAAGATGGAAAAGAAATAATTGGAGAGCTTGGGGATATCAGGTGGACAGACAGGGTGACAAATGAAGTAGTCCTAAGAAGAGTGGGTGAAAAGAGAACCATTTTGTATGTGATTCTTTGATACAGAGTGAACTGGATAAAAAAAACTCTTAGAAGGATCTGTCTTGTGCGTGATGTCATGGAAGGAAAGGTTGAATAAAAAAGAGCCTAGGGATTTTGTATGACTTGAAGGGAAGAAGGAAATTCAGGGGTGTGAAAGAGGATGCAGAGGACAGGGCTCATTGGAGTCTAAGTTCACTGAAAAAAAGGAATGGACCTGTAGTAAGAAAGAACACTTAATATATATGAATAAATCTATATAGGGTTGCGACCTTATGTTGGATATCAGTTTCTTGTTGGTTGTATAAATAATATCATTAGCCTTAGAGATAACTTGAAGCTAGTAATGTTATAATTATATATGAAACCATTATCAGGGTTTTCCTAGAGATTAGGGTGGCTTACTTTCCCTCAAAAGTCTATTGCACTCTAAAAACAAAGTGTATCCCAGGTGTGTGCTCCCCCGACATACAAAGCTACTAACGGAAAGTGCACTTATTGTCCGGTGAATCTTCCATGACTAGCAGCGAACACTGCCTCTTGACGAAATCGTCAAATTTCAATCGATCATCGTGCAGCAGAGAGGCACCCAGGGAGAAGTAGAGGGCCTGAATGAAGATGCATTCAAGCAAATCCCCGAGGATGGTTTCATTGTCACTGTCATCGTACACAGGTATCATTGCGTCCAACATGAAGCACATTTGTGTCACCTGCAACATCAACATCTCAGAGCTGTGTTGATTCAAGAATGATCAACCTGTCCTCATACACAGTGATCATCCCATCCAAATATTTTTCTACAGCATTTAATGAATTATACTTTAGGAACTACAGTGAATAGTCCTCAAAGTGACTTTATCATATAGAACAAATGTGTTTTTTTTCTTCAGAAAAAACCATTTAAAGTTTATAACTGTTATATCTTTGTACATCAATTTTAAATGATTAAAATGACATAATTTAGTAGAGTAACATAATATAGTAATATAACAAATTATTATAACATCTTTAATCAGTACTGTAGGTTCTCCTATAACCCCAAGTCTACCCCTATTTTTACTTATGACATTCAGCTGGGCAATAAGTAACAGTTATAGCAATTGATACAGATATCCTTAACATGCTATCTGTGCGTGCACTTTCAATCAGTAAGCTCTCTCTCCTAATTCCTGGAAAAACTGGCAAACCTAATAAAATTTACAATATCGTGGAGCTCCAAGAAGCTCTAAGTCCTGTAAAAAATAACCTCCTGTTTACTCATGCAATGACAGGTTGTGATACGACATTTACCCTTTTCAGAACAGGAAATAAATTGGCTTTTGGCCTCCTCCAAAATGATAAAGAGCTGTCCATGATAATGCTAATTTTCAGTGATCCTTCTGCTACTCCTGATGAAGTTGCTTCAGCAGTAGAACTGTTTATTTTATCTCTGTACAAAAAAGAATACTGCAACTCCCTAGATGAGCTGAGTTATAAAATATATGTCCCAACAGTAGCTCGCCAGTCTGTCACTGCTACTTTAGACATCGCTGTGCTTACACCTACTAGTGCTGCTGCCCGTCAACAGTCACTTACAGGGTATCCGCAGGTACAACAGTGGTTAGATAGTCTGCTCACAAAACCGGACTGGTGCTGGTAGCTTATTTTAAGATAAATATATTATTAAACTAAGGCATTTTTTTTTACAATTTAATTTATTCTGCCTAAATTTAAATAATATATTAAAGAAAATTGCTAAATTTTGAATTATTTGTCTTGTTGTGTTCCTGTCATAACATTTCTCCCTCCAGCCCCAGAAAAGCTGTTGTGGCTGCAAGAAAGGTTGCAAACACAATGTTAATCACAATAACATATTTAAATAAATCAATCCATATTAATATTCATTCATTTTAAAAAGAATCTCTTCATAAATGTTAATATTATATATAGCTAACTGGCACTCAAATACAAGACAACATAAATCTAGCCCCAGTAACACACGTGTATCGAGAACGAGCAAAACATACATTGAGGCTTTCGTTTAGGGTCTGAACGCTTGACGTTCGTTGACATACGCCACGTGCAACATCCTCTTCAATAATTAGACTAGCTGCTAATTTGATACTCATACAATTCATGACACTCTCAATACCATATCTATTTTTAAAACCTTTAATTCGTTTCAATGGGGATTCACGGTTTAAAAACATCCTTGACATCTTCTTTTAGGCTGTTTAACCGTAGTCTTTCTCAGGTACAAACATCCTTTCCCTCCTGACACACTAGCGGAGCTACCTCCTGACACGCTAGCGGAGCTACCTCCTGACACGCTAGCGGAGCTACCTCCTGACACGCTAGCGGAGCTACCTCCTGACACACTAGCGGAGCTACCTCCAGGACATTTGATTGGAAATGGCTTTTAACTAAATTAAATTATTAGTGTATGTGTGGAAGTGTCACGTTTGGTGTCCATTCCAGTTTTTAGGGGATATTGGCAGTCCCCTTTTTGGGAGCTGTTCAAAGCTTAAAATGTAATATCATGGGCATATAAGTGTCTGTGAAACTATCACAAAGAGAAAATCCTCGTGTTGCCGATTCAAATGTTGTTTAACTGTTATTTTCAGATGCTTAGTAGCAAAGCTATTAGAGAGTACCTACATTATACCAATGTATTATAGTCATCCTTTCCCTGTAGCCAGAGGACAATGTAATCACTGGTTCTTTAAACTACTAAACAGAGTGTTTCTACATATCCTGTTAGTTTTAGTCGGACGGTGATTAGATGCCCCTCGGTGCACTGACCATGTTGAGAGCCGTCTGTGGGATGATGGTCTTTAGAGGATCCTCCTGTGCCACCCCCACCACCCCCTCCTTGATTAGCAGGACTGAGCCGGGAACGTATCTCTGATACAAGGCACCAAGTTCCTCTCTCTCCTCTGGGCTAGGTCGCGCACACAGCCAATGTTCCCAGAAAGGGTCGTAGCCGAGGTTCTTGGGGTCTACATACACCATCCCTGCCCTGGACACTGTGGCTGGCGAGGCATATTGGAGGTCCCCGACCTGGTAACACAAACAAGTAGAGACACCAATTACTAGAAACCAGCCCAATAGAAACTGATATATCAGATTCTAGCATCGTTACCACTTCTATATCCATGTAAGACAAACTATACTATTTTGTTCTGAACACGGTTGCCGTATACATTAAACACGCTGTAAATAGGCCATACCTTAATACAAACACAATGCTATGAGTATCAGAGCAAAGTGAGGACGTAGCATGATAGTATTCAGCCACTCAACCTGGTAACCACAGTAGGGAAGTAGTGTAAACAGTGTTCTGACCTCGAATAGCAAAGCACAGTGAGGTTGCAGTCTGACCCTCTCCCCATTGGCCAATGTGAGAAGCTTATTGTCATCCATGACAGAGTTCATGTTCTCAATCCAAAGGGCGTCCACGTCCCCGTCGAAAAGGATGTATCGTTTTTCTTTTCGATCTGTTGGCTTGTTTATCTCCCGAAAGATGCAGGAAAGAAGACCGTCCGTCCAGTCTCGTGTCACAGGGTCAAGGATGCCGTACAGTTCTATCACAGAGCATGCCTGCAAAACAAACGGGATCTCACTATCTCTTAATGGTATTGATATATAATGTATATTTAATTTAAAACCCTCCAACATTAAGTTTTAAAATTTTCGTCCACATTGTAGAATATTTTAGCCATTGCCCTCAACCCAGGATAATTTGATAGACAAGAAACAAGATTTTGTGAAATATTATGGCTAAAAAATATTCGAAGGAGCTTACATTCAAAGTTCACTGCCCTTTTTATATTGTGTAGAAACAAGGTGTAGTATGTATGGATCTGGAAAATGTTTGCTACGATTATCTGACTTTGAAACTGAAAAGCGCTATAGTAGCATGAGAGCAATTCAAATATTATAGGCATATTTGGACCTAGACGTTTTCATTTTAGAGTTTTAGGTAAAGATTACAATTACGAAGCCCCTTTCTCCTTACAAATATGGTAGTCAGTGAAAACATTTAATATATTAAAATAAAATGACCTTATTAACATATTACAAATTAACTATCATCATTGTTTGCTCACGATTGTAAAACCTTAATTTGCTTTGTTATGTTAAATATTTATATATATTAATCAAAGTTAATTCAATATACTAATGGGTGATTTTATAAACAATTTATATACAAGTAGTAAAACTATTGTTACGTCTAAACATGTAGGTATTAAAAACGTATTAGTTGTTAGAAAACAGTAAGGACAGTTTTTCAAGAAATGCAGAAATGTTATTAGAAGATAGTAAGGAAATGGGGTGTATATGCTGGTGATGTATAGCCACTTTCATTCAGATATCAACCTATCCTTCGCGCAGTGCACCCTCTTTCCACTGTCGAGGCTCTGACGACCAAATTACTACCGGGATAAGTAGTCGCACCTCTATCAAGTGCCGATGGCCTCCTATGAGGGCGGAAGAACCAGTAGAGGTGGGGCACCTTATTTTCCTTGGATTGGAAAACAGCCCATAAAGGCCAACAAAACACTTGTTGTTCAACGGCATAGGATAAAGAGTGCAAGGGAAAACCAGCGCTTAAAAGACTCAAAAGAGTACAGGAAACCCATGACAAAGGTTTTTCAAATAAAATATTACAGAAAGTCCCCCGTTTAATCTCCAGGTGGCGAATACTAAGAAGTATACAAGAAAGAAGAAGAATGAGATCAATAGAAGAATATACACCTGAAACGTAAGGTCTTTAGTGTGGTAGACTATATGGTATAACATAACATGTGAATGGAGATGATCAAGTTGAATATTCTTGGAATAAGTGAGTCGTCCATATTCAGGTGACTTCTGGTGTGGTGAAATGGGTATTGGAGTATGCGAACTATGATGATCAAATGATAATGATCAAGGTTGAAACCAAACCCAAGGATACAGAGGTAATTCATGTTTATATGCCTACACCTACTCACGATGACAAGGGTAATGAATGGGCTTATCACCAGATTAGTAATCTCCCTGAATGTGTTAAGGAAGATAACAATATTGTAATTATGGGTAAATGAAAGTGATCATTTGTGAATGAGAACAAAAGTGAAATCGTAGGAAAACATGAGCTATGAAGAAGAAACGACATTGGATAGGTTAGTTGAATCCTGCGTACGACATGAGCGTGTCATCAAAAATACTTGGTTTAGTCATCATCCAAGAGGAAGTTACACATGGAAAATGCCTGGAAGCAAAGAAGGGTATTAAATGGATTTTATATCAGTTTAACAACGACACAAAAACAAAGTAAAGGACCCTAGGAGCTTTCCAGGAGAAGATGTGGACACTGACCATAATCTTGTTACGATGAAGAAACTAAGGAATAAATATATTTTGAAATGGAGAGTTGAGAAAATAACCAAAGAAGAGAGTGTGAGGAAAAAATATAAGAAGCAAACAGAAATATAAACAGAAGAATTAAATAAGGGGCACTGTAATAGAATATAGGGGGGAAAATTTAAAGAAGGGATATTAAAGATTAGAGAATAAGTTTTGGAACTAGTGAATGAATTAGGAAGATATCCGTGAATTACTGATGAGATTCTCCAGAAAATAAAAAAAATAAAAAAAATAGCTTAAAAATTCAGAGAGTCTAGAAGATGAAAGAAAATATAATTCACTCACAAACGAAATAAGTGAACCCTGCTAAGAGTATACAGATAATTGTGCTATGTCGGAAAATAGAGGTAGATTTTCAAGAGAAAAATCAGGCATTAGTCATAAGAAGATAAGAAGCCTGAGCAGCAAGGTCAGAACAAGATTTGAGGGTTTAAACGATGGGAATGGGTTATTAATGATCAATACAAAACTATATATAAACAGGGCTGGATTTAAGGGAGGCAACCACAAACCCCCAAAAGAAAGAAAAAAAAAATAGTTTTCTATTGTAAATGCTTTCTTGTTTTGTGTCTAACATAATGTTATTCCTGAACAAAATAATGAGGTATAAACAAATTATAGTGTGTGCAGCTTAAAATAAAATAAAAATCTTACCAAAACTTGAAAGATTTTCTAGGAAGGTCCCTGTAGATCATTTACAATTTTGCACGCTAATTCCAAATACATTGTCCTCCCTTTCAGCGTGCTGCAGCAGTTTCTCTCAAAGTGTTTACACGAACCAGGTGACAGCGCCACCTTTGATACAAGTTTTATTTTCCAATTTATTGTTGCTCTGACAAATTTAGTCAGCTACTCTCGAGAAACGTTGAAATTCAGATGTCCGTTGTGATTGTGGTGAGTGCCAGTTTGTGTTTTAATGAGGTAGTTAAGTAAAATACTAGGTGTAGAAGTGTCAATTATGGAGGATTATATCGACATAATATAAACATATGTGATGTGATCCAAGAAAAGGTACCTTAAGAATTCGGCCAGACTGACAACTGAGTGAGTGTGTGAGTGTCTAAGCAAGTGCCTGGCCAAACTGGTGAGCGAGTAATTACCAAATTAATCCCAGTTTATTAGTGAAAATGTCTCTGTCAATGACAATTCGCGCATCTCTGCTACTCAAAAACTCGTACAAAGTTATTGCATGTATATAAAAGAGGAAACATTATTGTGGTTTTCTCATCATCTCTCCAAGCAAAAATGATTTTTATTTGTAAAGACCTTCTTTGAGTATAATATTAAAGTATTAACATATCGGTTACTGCTACTTTTTATTTCTTTTATTATTAGCACTATGTATTACTACCCATTCGGGTTATATAAGCCATTCTTGCTACTAACGGCCTAATCTAATTGGTAAGACCAGACATATTCTATATATAAAGTGCGCTAAGCGTATCAATAGTATTAAAAAGTTATTCATCATGGCAAATTGGGAAGTTTTCCTGACACGCACTGGACCTATATAGCAACAACTGCGCAGCGCCTGTAAACTAGACAGCTCTGGCTCAAGGGATGCGCTTGAAACATAGAACCAGTTTCACTCGGGTCACTTGCCCGCTGCTCCAGTCTGGCCACCTCTCATTACAACACATTTGTTTGTTATATTTTATTTTTCAGATTAAAACTAAAGACTTAGATAGTGATTGATAAAAGGATTAATGAGAAAGAAAAAGCTAAAAAGTTAACGTTATTATGTGTAACGAACTATGATATCTAGGTATCCTAGTTTGTTACACATTGTGTCTCAACATCAACACATCGTGTTTTCAACACCTAACGAACTCCGTGATTTTGGTGCGCTGATTTAGCACCGAGACATGTCGGAAAATTAGAGTTCCTGTAACCATCAACACAGGAACACTGTTAAAAAGGAGTAAGGGACGTCAATTCTTCCATAAAAGACTTAGATACATGTTTATATAATTCTTTATAATCTCTTAAAATTAAATAAGGTTTCTAATCAATGTAGCCCACATTATATTAGTTTATCTTATCTCCTCCACTTTTATTTTTAACTGATGTAATCGATTTTACCCCTCCATTTAACTTATTTTAATGTTTATGTAATCTGTCACCTTATTTCAAATAATTGTTGTTTCTCAGTACGTCATATCAGCCTATTTAACTTTTTTAACTACTCTATCTCACTGTATGTTAATGATTTGAATTGTAACTTTCACTTTATTATTCTGTTACTTTGTTCCACTTATAACAATTAATTTTGTCTGACCATCTCGTAACTACGTTTTTTCAATCACGTTATATTTCATATAATTATTTTACTTATGCTCTTATTCTACTTTATATTTAACTCCTTTTTTAAACTGTATTAATTGTTTATACTTAGCTTATTATTTTTAATTAAGCCATTCTATTTGTTATTACCATATTACACCTATTGTTTTGTTAGATTCTTGACTTGCAGGTTTATCTATAAATATTGTCAACCATATATTTTTAATTCATTTTACTAGCCCCCTTTGACTCATATTATTTTATATGTTTTTATTTAACCTAAGATTCTTATTAAAATAAAATGATTTTAACGCATTAATTTCACTTTCCATTAATTTAACTTTTTAGCTTTTTCTTTCTCATTAATCTTTTTATCAATCACTATCTAAGTCTTTAGTTTTAATCTATCAACACTCCTTACGTAAGATTATTTTAGAATGTTTTCTAAAATGTTATATTATTTTTCAGTCACTCACTCGCCCATTCTGGCCGTACTCAAAAGTTGATGCTTTACTCGGATATGCTATGATGTAATTTACATGGGTTTATGGGGGTCCCCAACACTGTATTACACCCCTTGGCCCCCACATACGTAAATCAGGCCCTGTGTATGAATACTTTATGGTGATGATACAGAAGAATATGCAATATAAAAAGAGCAAGAAGTTGAGAAATAGGAAAACATAATATAAAGTGTGAGTTTGTAGCAGCATTAAGAGAAGTGAGTAAGAATAAAGCACGTGGAGTAGACCGAATAACTGCACATTCTTTTTTAAAAAAGTGCCAAAGAAAGATTTTATCATTTTATAAAATATTATTTATAATATAAAAAGAAAGTATCAGATATTATTGTCATAATACCAAACAAACCTTGTGCTAAGGAGTGCGGAGTGTTCAGAACAATAAATTTAACTGCACATGCCTCTAAGATATCACTTAATTAATCTATGATATTAGGAACTTGAAAGTTCTTTGCCGTACTTTCCCTATGAAGAGCTAGTTTTATCCAATACACCTCATTACAATTTATTTATATCAGACTGATTCTAACGTTATCCTACAATATGTGCCTAGGTCTTCCCAATGGTCTTTTCCCATTCGATTATAGCATGCATTTCCCGACTCTATTTTTTCCTAATCTTTGTTTCTTTTATTTGCTCGTGTGCCTCTTCCTGAGCTTTCAAACATAGTTACTATAGTAAAATGTATCTCATAAAGTGAAACGAAGTTTTCCTTGAAGAGGTACGCAATAATATATATCAAGCATGCTAGAGTAGTGGCTGTCTTTAAATATATTATTAATGTACTTCTTCATATATAGAAATTAAATGATTACTCTGGCAAATTTAAATTAAAATTTTTCCCGTGAACCAATAATTTTAACTCCATCTAGAATGAAGGAGTGTGATTCTTACCTTTGGGTTGAGTATGAACAGTTTGGTAAAGAGCCCAAGAGCAATTTGCGCTTGTACCAAGATCTGGATTACGACTGTTTTACCCCCTCCTGTGGGGCCGACGATCATGGTGGAATGCCGGGTCATCATCGTCTCGTACAGCTGCACCACTTTGTCCACCTGCCACAACAAGGACCAGTACATAAATACCGAGTCTGTCATTTCAATAAGCCATCATTTATTGTCTATACTTTGGTTCATCTGAAGGACCACTTTCAGAATTTAAATATAAGAATTGGCTGACAAGTAAAATACTATTTTTCTGTAGGAACAATTTTAAAACAAAATCACATACACAACATAAAAAAGGATAACAATATTTTTAAAAAAATAAGTGATTCTCCACTAAAACAGAACTTGGTGAAGTCAATGTATTTCTTTCATTTTTTTATTCATTTCCTTGATGCCAGGTGTTAAATTTAGTATTTTAATTTTTAAGACTGATTATGTGCGTTATACAAATCATATATTCTTGCATTATATTATTTTTTTAAACTCATGGTATTTTAATATTAATTTCTATATAGATAAATATTTTTATAATAAAGGAAATTGATAAGACTAAAGAAAAATGAAAAATAAACTACTAAGAATAAATTTGACCTCCTGGGTCCAAACCTACCACTTCTTCTCTGGTGGAGCTGGCCAGGATGATCCTTCAATTTAACAACTTTCGTTTTCTAGACAAACACTACCTACAGATAAAGGGCACAGCTATGGGTACACGCATGGCTCCTTCATATGCAAATATTTACATGGGAGTACTAGAAGAACGCTTTCTACATTCTCAGCCCCTCAAACCCTATCTATGGCTTCGCTACAACGACGACATTTTCATGATCTGGCCTCATTCCAAAGAATCCTTGGACGTCTTTCTAGATAATCTCAACAATTGCAGCCCCTTAAACTTCACCCACAACAAATCACATCATAGTCTTACCTTCCTTGATGTGAATCTGTTCCTTGAAAACAACTAAATTCGTACCACTGTACATATAAAACCCACCAATCATCAACAATACCTCCACTACCATAGCAGCCATCCTTCATACACAAAAAGGTCTCTACCATTCAGCCTTGCCACTCGAGCCAAAAGGATATGTTCAGAACCTGACGATTTAACTGAATATTGTAAACAACTCTCCACAGCGTTCCAAAGTAGAGGTTACCCCAAGCCTCTAATAGACAATCAAATCTCCAGAGCACTCTCCAGGGATGACTACAACCCTCTCACAACCCAATACCATCCTGGTCTACAACGTATCAACACCATCCTTAAAAGTGGTTACAAATTCCTAACCAGTTCTACCCAGAACCAAAACCTTCTTAGTTCACCCCCGAGAGTCACTTTCAAATGGCCACCCAATCTCCACAATATTCTAGTCCATCCCAAACTTCCTGACCCCAAGATAATCCGAGAAGAAAACCCGACTACCCAAGGTTCGTACCCCTGCGGTAGCACCCGTTGCAGCACATGTGGAATCCACCTACCAGCTACATCCTTCAACAGCAAAGCAACCAAATTGGAATACAAGATCCCTGGTTATTACAATTGCAAAACCAATAACTTGATATATCAACTACAGAGCAAATCATGTGATGCAGAATATATAGGCCTCACTACAGGTTCTCTCAGACAGCAAATGAACAATCATCGTTTTGACACAAACCACAAAGATCCGGACAAGCCTGTACCCATCCATGTCGGTAACCACAACCAGGACTTTCAAACCTGCTACACCACCAAAATATTAAGAGCATTTCCCAAACAGTGCAACAGTTCTCAACTTGGACAGTGGGAACTGGCCCACCAATGGATTACCAAATCAAGATTAACACCAGGCCTCAACAGAACCGAAATATTATTCTATTTGTGTTAAAATGTGTGTGACTACTTCTACTATAGAAGACAGAAGAAAGGAAGAAGATGTCACCTTTGTACATTGGACTCTTCCCACATTCTTCCTCGTTCCCTAGTTGGGCGTTCTTCATCAAATTTATTCTTTGTAGTTTATTTTTACTTTTTCTTTAGTTTTATCAATTTCCTTTACTATAAAATTATCTAGCCATTGGGCCACCTCATTTTTAAACATATATAAATAAATAGCTAAAGCCTGTGTGCAGTGATTTTTAAGCGCTGACCAAGAGTGTAGGCTTATACACCCCTGTTTATATTTATAGTTTTGTTATTGATACATTAGTGAGCATTATTTTTAATATTCAGTCACTTGCATTATGTAAATAATAAGGTGCGATATTTAATTTGTTGTAAAATAGAGTTTCCCATGAGTTGTGTTAAAATATTGTAGCGAGATTAGTGCACTCCTGCTAGTCCTCTTGTCATTTCTCTCCAACCTTGTTTGGCAGGTAGCCAGCCTCACAGCTGCGGTAGTTAAAAGAGCACAGGGGAAGTATGATCAGAAGAAAACTGATGCATATAATATTAAATCTAAATATGAAGGATTTCAAACTGTGACTACTATAATACATACAGAGTCAATGATTAGCGAAGAATCTTCAGTCCTATTTGAGGCTAGCATGCCCAGAAGTGGAGAGCGTGTACAATGAGTAAATCCGCTAGTCTAGTGTTCACATAACGCGACTCATTGGTGTGTGTTGTGCGCAGGGGGACCAGTGGGGACTAATGTGAATGGCTCAGATGATGTAGATATTAATTGTTACTGTAAAATGTGTTAATAATCAAACTTTTTATAACCTTTAAATATTTGAATGGTTATTTTGTGTTTTATAGTTATTAATTTGTGTATTTAGTTCAATTTGATTCTGTTTTATGTGTTATTATTAAATTACAAACTGAATTATTACTCTTATTTACTTTGTATTATATTTGAAAGAAGGTGCCGGAAAGGTGGATAGAAACATATAAAAGGGGGACAAACACAATATGGCCTTTACAATGAAAAGAAGAACACAGTTCACACTTTACACTGCAGCCATTGGACAAAGAGGTAATGGATGTCTCTTAAAGAAATTGATCGTCACCGCCCAATACCCCGACCTAGGTTTCATTCTATCGGAACTCATTAGGGAGGAGTGTGAAACGCGCAACGCAACGTCCTAAAAGAGAAAACCAAAAAACACAAAAGAGGAGAATAAAGGAAAATGGTAAAGAATAATAATAATATTAATAAATAATAGAACACGTAGATATGAACAAATAAAAGGTATAACAAAACGGACAAAACAGGAAAAGGACATGGATTTCACACTCCTCCCTGATGAGTTCCAATAGAATGAAACCTAGGTCGGGGGATTGGGCGGTGACGATCAATTTTCTTTAAGAGACAAAAGGTGGATAGAAACATATAAAAGGGGGACAAACACAATATGGCCTTTACAATGAAAAGAAGAACACAGTTCACACTTTACACTGCAGCCATTGGACAAAGAGGTAATGGATGTCTCTTAAAGAAATTGATCGTCACCGCCCAATACCCCGACCTAGGTTTCATTCTATCGGAACTCATTAGGGAGGAGTGTGAAACGCGCAAC
Source organism: Timema shepardi (assembly GCA_902151425.1). Taxonomy (NCBI): domain Eukaryota; kingdom Metazoa; phylum Arthropoda; class Insecta; order Phasmatodea; family Timematidae; genus Timema; species Timema shepardi. Next base: position 16,906 of record CABFVX010007764.1, read on the forward strand.
GCAACGTCCTAAAAGAGAAAACCAAAAAACACAAAAGAGGAGAATAAAGGAAAATGGTAAAGAATAATAATAATATTAATAAATAATAGAACACGTAGATATGAACAAATAAAAGGTATAACAAAACGGACAAAACAGGAAAAGGACATGGATTTCACACTCCTCCCTGATGAGTTCCAATAGAATGAAACCTAGGTCGGGGGATTGGGCGGTGACGATCAATTTTCTTTAAGAGACATCCATTACCTCTTTGTCCATTGGCAGCAGTGTAAAGTGTAAAGTGTGTTCTTCTTTTCATTGTAAAGGCCATATTCTGTTTGTCCCCCTTTTATATGTTTCAATCCACCTTTCCTGTACATTCTTCCAAATATAATGCAATTGCCTCATAAAGCGAAAAGAGGTTTTCCTTATTGAGTCATATCTTATTTACTTTGGGGACTTTTTTGATTGTAGCTTGGATAGTGTATGTTTTTATTTATGATAGTAAAAATATTGAATATCCAGTGTGCATTTTCAATCCTGTCTAATCAACAACGTGACCCAATTCTAACACACTACTCTTACAGTAGACTAGACTGACGATGACAGAGAGATCAAGATTTAAATCTTGGGCGGGTGTACTGAGGGGGTCTATACAAAAATGTTTCCCGCTATCGTTCCACTCAAATAAAGGTAAATCTCCTATAAATATAACGGTCATAAACCCTAAAACTACTGGCGTATCCCTGATCAGTATACAAGTATATGCTAGAATTTTTTTTAAACTATAAATAAACATCATAATGTTTTCCAAAAGGAATGATATTGTTATACCTGGTCTGGCAGAACCACGTATCCATATTCTTGAAGTACCTGCACCACCGCAGTGTTGAACTCTGGGTAACCGACACGAGGGCAGTCCAATCCGGGAAACAAGTCAGTAATCAGACCAAGAAACAAGGGGACATCGTCAAACACAAACTTGGGGAGATTCATGTCCCTGAAACACAAATATTAAATAATTATTCTCAATTTTTCAAGTGAAGCGAATAGCCAGAAGAAAACCCCATTTAAAATTGTTTGGTATAGTACATATTCTAAATTTTCTTTGTGTTTTATAAGTTTTATATTTTGTGTATCTTTATATGAAAAAGGAATAATTCCAAAAATTAAAACAATTTGTAACTATGAAATTGTGAATAAGTTGGAAGAGTGAAAATTGTAAGAAGACATGAAGAGAGAAGTGGGTTTGTTCCTATCTAGACCTGACCTAACCTAACCATCCTTTCAGGTTGGCTTCCTTCACTATCACTTACTTTACATCACTGTACACTGTCCTACTATATATTTTCAAGACATGGCCTCAATTGGAAGGCATGTTTGTGTAAACATTGTATATTGTGAGTGGTGAATGACACAACGAATGTTATAAGGTCGTTATGGTGATTCGATGAACAAATAAACTATATGAGCAGACCCTAGCATTTTCTAGCTTTTCGAGAGGCTTTGAAAGTGTAACATCAATGAAATTACGAGAGACAATATAATAATATATTATTAGTATTAAATCATCTAAGTTACAAGAAACAAGAACAGTGATACTAAATATAAAACATTTATCTGTGGTAAATAGTACTCACCCTAGGCTGTAGCTGGGGGCCCTTGGGGGTTCAAACCCCACGTGAAATTAGTGGCTGGCTACAGCCCTGTACTCACCTTTGCCAGCATTTGACCAAATATCACTCCATATAACCTAACACCAACATAAGAGCCAGTGAAGTAATGTATGTCCGAGCCTCATCAATAAGCCCTGCAGACTAAAGGAACAGAGTTAGTTCTGTGCTTGGCCACTGACACGCCTTAGAAACACGTGGAAGATAGTACCGTCATCCAGAAGGTTTTTAGCCAGCTCGATCACATTGCCTGTCCAACCTCTCTCTCTCTCTCTCTCTTTGTATTGCTTCCTCCCTCCCTCCCATATTCCATTCTATGATGTTTCAAACTGAGCTGCTGATTGAATGATGATTTTCCATTGTTCTTTGCTTTTGTTTGGATTCTTACCAAGGACACTTCTTGTTTTGAAAAATGTAAGCTTGTCAAAATTCTCTTCTAAATTTATTGTTTCGGTGTAAGTATCTATTATCATTTTTTTTATCATGGATTAAATTATATTAAAATTAGTTTTCTTTTTGGAACCTTTTAAATCTTTTCAGTCAACACTCAGACATTTCATTTCCAGAATATGGATTCTGACGGAGTTCAGCCCTTACAGCATATTTGAATTAATATCATATATATATATATATAGAGAGAGAGAGAGAGAGAGAGATTGGTAATCTGGGTTATTGATACAATATTTGTTTATTACATATCTTCCTTAATTGTTTATTATGAGTTTATGTATATATCAATCGTTGTTATTTACATTTATATTCAAAGATCAGAGGGATTGAGGTTCTGCTGTTTGTGTATTTTAACTGAAAATTTATGAGTATTAATTTTTGAAGATTATTAAATGCAGTTGGGCTCTCTGTGCACTTATTGGATAGTGAAAGTTGTCCATTATAACCGTAATAATTTTTTTCTTTTTAAAAATCTATGTATCATATTGTTGCGGTATTAAAGTTAATAGTTATTTATAACATATATATTGTATTGATTAAATTCCTATATCATTCATTTAAATAAATTATATTCCTATTGTTCTCCTCTGAAATATCTTTGTGTCATCCCGACCAAAAGTTACCGATGTTGTCAAATTAATGAAAACTACCTCTTGCCATTAAACTACTTTTCATTTTTAAAGAACTCAGGTGTATATGTGAAGTGATCCAGTTGGATAAAATTCACACACACACATATATATATATATATATATATATACATAGTTTTTTGTGCATTGTTCATATGGGTCACTCCGCAATTTTCTAGTTTATTTTTGTTGTAATTTTGTACATCCTACCCCAGTCCCTTAGGGACGCAAGACGAGCACAGAAGATAAGTTGCTCGAAGAACTTATACAAGAGTTTCCTGGATTATTGCAGGAATCGGTTTGCAACCCTAAGATGTCTTGGCAAGAAAGTAAAAAAAGTTATCATGAAGGTTTGTTTTCAGGGATCAGTCTGTGGACCTATATTTTGGAATGTAGGGCTGGAACCGGGTCTGATCGTTTTGGAATCGTGCCCGGATACAGCAGGGGAAGTAGCCTTTGCAGCTTTTGAGACAAGGTGCAACAGGGTATTGAATGGCTTCACCAACTGGTACCGGAGGGTTAAGCTGAACATGGCACTGACTAAAACCAACTACATGGTGTTCAAAGGTAAATTAAGACGAAATCCGTCCATCAGGATTGAGAATAACAATATTAAGAGTGTAGCCATGGCTAGCCCTTGATTAGAAAAAGAACTGCCAGGCACATATAGAACAAGTGTGCGCCAGGGCCTTAACCATAATGCATAAGATCATTAGTATCGGCGGGAGAAGGTTCCGCATCCAAATTAAGGCTATAAGCACGTATCACCAGGCCTTACTAGTGGCACGCTAGGGGTAAGAGGCTAGCCCCTGAGCCCACAGGCCGAGGAATATCCAACCAGCAAAGAAACTGCTCAGCTCACAGAGGAATGTACTTATGAGGATGACTGGTGCTTAAAGATCTGTGGCCACGAATGTATCAACCACAGTTTTAGGTATAAGACCATTAGACCTGCAGTTCAGGAATAAAGATGCATGTTACTAGCTAAAGAGAAAGGTATTGAGATGGTGGAAAGTTTAACTAAGGCTGGGGTGAAAACCTTGGTAGGAATAGATAAGGCCCTTGAGGAGGGATGGCAAGAAGTATGGGGAACCAGTGCAACTAGTAGAACCTTTTCACTGTTACCATCAATAGCGGGAAAAGTAGAACTAAAACACCTAAATCCTTCTTGGGGGCTTGTTTATTTCCTGACTGACAAGAAACTGTGTAAAGCTTCTTTACACGAAGAGGGGCTGATGGGGGAAGTAGTCCAATATGTGATTGTGTAGGGCCGGCAATGCCAGAACATGTGGTTCTGGAGTGCCCTGAAAAGGCGAAGAGAACTGGAAGACAGTTTGGACAATGATAAGGAATGAGATGTAGCGTTTCCCGTCACATGGAACACTCTGCAGATATTTAGCCTGCCCCGCTAATTGTGGTAGCATGCCCTCAATAGTCTGATCCTTCCAGCGATGCTCGGACGTCAATATTGCCCACTTCATGCACTAGAGCGCTATGAATAATCTGTGGCCTACGTCATAACATGATCGCTGAGCTGCTGGTTTGGCAAATGAGACCAGAGTTGTGCCGGCTGTTCCGCGGTACGGTTTCTTAAGTGTGTGTTGGACTTGAACGTTTTGCTGAGAAGATCGTCTGTCTCCGTTGAGAGGATTTGGTGCTGATATTTAGCGGCAGAGGTAAGGTAGACCTTTTAATGTTATTTAATTACTATAATATATACTGTTGGTTATAACATTCAAAGTTGTTTTACTTTTCGTAATGTTTACAAATTTCACCAGTTCTAATGGGACTAGAATGAAATAATTGACAAGTCATGCAGAGTGAAAACTACTTGGCGTAAGAGTATTTAATATAACAAACCCTTTCATCTGATTGGATTAAGTGTTATGTATGATAATAATATTCTATCTAAACTGTGATATTTTACTAATTTGTGTCAGCCATGGATATACACGGGGAAATGTTGGGGAACAATATTTGAGGTCCACAATTTGGGTTATCACTCAGTGTTACTATGTAGGATGATTAATTTGATCACTTATAATTTCCTCTAATTAGCACTACCTGTATGATAACTACATAACTGTGTCAGAATCTTTTATTTTCATGCTATTTATTTTTAACTATTTACCTAAATGTCAGGTCTGGTTGTTTTATGCAAAACTAAATACTTGGATTATTGAGGTATTAACGGTTTTAAAAACGTTCTTAACAGGATAGAGTGCCCCACATTATTTTGGGGAACATTCAAGACCCCTTTTTTTATTAGTATTATTTTATATCAAAGTTTATACTTGGAATGTTGATGGAAAAGTATTTTTTTTAAACTTATTATATAATAAATGTTAGTAGCTTTAATTAAATCCGGTAATTGACCTTTATAAAGGGTTACATTTATTGTTGGAACATACTATTTAACACGGGGTTTGTAGGGTTCCTGACTAGGCGTCTGGGGTTTATTTGCCGGCCCGTATTCTGCCAACTACAGACCACCTCTGTGGTACTTCAGTGGTTGCCTACCCCTGACTGGTGACCCGAGGCCCTCACGAGTGAAGTTTTGCCAAGTTGCATACCAACTTGGATACCCCTGAGGTTCCGTGTATCGCCAGACTCACCGAGACCGATAAGTGATATATTAGATGTTTTCTCTAAACTTAACTTCAAGGATGGTGAGATATGAATAATGACTTTAGGTGGATCTATCCGAGGTAGTGACCGCTAGTGACGGTCGGCGAACCCGTGTGACTCCTGTGTCTACTGTAGGGAGCGTTAGCTTGAACCTATGTGCCCATTGATCTGGTTCTTTCAGAGCGGTGGCCACTCACAGTTCATAATTTGTTTTAATATATAGTAACCTGTATTGGTATCTTGTTGGTTAATTATTAGGACTGAACTATTATTATTATTATTAGGTTAAGCCTCCAGGCCAATGGAAATCCCTTTCAACCAAAATATGGGCTCTCAATGTTGAATATTTATTTAATTTGGAGTAATTTTGTTAAGTGTTAAGTTTAAGTTAAAGCTCTATGGACGTGGTCGGTGGTTGGCCCATTAGACTTGTGTACCCGGTCAGGGCTCCTACAGTTTTGAAGTTGTTTAGAATTACTTTTGTGTGTGTAATAAAATTTGGGTTATCCCTTTATTACTTTTGAATCGCATCCTAATTACCTATGATTACAGCTTCCGATATGATTAATCCATAGAGTGGTTAAAGATGGATACTTAATAATAGCTGGGAGAATACCTGCCCAGAGGAATAACCGGATAATACCATATAGTTATTGTGATTTTCCTTATTTTTGTAGGTACTCCTAACTTGTATGAGTTATGTTCATTCTGTGAATTATTACAGTAACAATAGGGAAACCTTTTCATGGTTTGAATAAACGTTAGTCTGCATTGTTTATTAGCAGGTTTTGCAGATTCGATCATGGTAAGTATATTAGGGCCTATGGATATAATATTTATTGGTGGTTTAAGTAAAGGGCTGAAGTTGATCCCTGTCTGAACAGTGACTTATCAGTCTGGGTCTGACTTAATAGTGGAGTGTTGATTTTCCACTTTTCATCTTGAAAATGAACGAAATCCTCGTTATAGCTCATGTGCACTACCGCCAACGGTGGCGCCCAACAGTCAAAACTCTCCTGGGTCGATCTTGAATTTATTTTGCCCGTTACCAAAAGATCCATGACCCCGCCCTTCTTCACTGCTGCAACCTGGGAATGTTATAGAGAGGGAATGCAAGCAGCTGGATATCTTGGCGGACAGAGTGATGAGGGCTATTGCTAACCGTGATGTGCGACAAAGAGAGGATCAACCAGGCGGAGTCTGAAGTAAGTGCGAGCGAGAGTGAAGTGTAGTTTGAGTGAAGCAGTTAGGGAGATGATGGAACTCACCCCGAGGCAATCCAACTCCATACTCTTGGGAACCAAAGAGATGATGGAGAGGACAGCCTCCGAGAAGGGACGGTTGCAAACTCAGCAGGGTGTACCAGGAGGGACTACAGTAGTATTAAGGAATATCATAAGAAAATATATGTATTTTTTTGTCCAACACTAGAGTAATGTAGGCTAGTTCTATGATATTAGTATCTTATATTATCTTTTAAAATCCTAATTATGTGTATTCTAGTTAAAGTAGAAAAAAATAAATTAATAACATATTAGATATCAACATATTATATCCAAGCTGGTTCATTTCTCTAAACTTTTATCTTTGATGAATTTACTATCACTATTAAATCAATTCCACAAAAGAGAAAATAAAAAAATACTCAAATATAAATAATTGTTAACCAATTTAAAATACCAAATGAAAATAAGGTGATATCTTATTACAAAATTTAATTGCCAAATTAATATAAATAAATAAAAAACCAGTAGAAAGTGTTGTGATCAAATGAATCCTCCACAAGTACAAAATAAAGGTGAGTGACCTGAGTGCTCTCATGAGTACCACATCCTCAGGAAGGTCTGGTGAGCCTCTCTTCAACTCTCCTGCCATCACAAGGACAGACTTGAGTGCCCTCAGACCAAAGTCGTAGTGACTCTGCTTGGAGAGCTGTTCACGGGCCAACTTGTACAGAATAGTCATCTTCTTTGCCAGCACCTAAATAACTTAATCAGTGAATCAAGCTTTGAAATCTTACACATTCAATAATACATTATATTTTGTTGTATGATGAAATAATTATGGGTGAGTTTGTGAGCACTTTGGACCATAGTTTTAGTGAACTAGAAATCTCTCGTGCTTCATACACAATACTTGTATAATTTGTAATTACTTTCATTAAAGTATAAAATTAATTTATTAGTTGGGGAGTTATATAAGGTATATATTTCTGAAACAAACAGTTTTATCGGTGGTATATAAATAACAATCGGAATTAAGCACAAACCATACAGGCTAGTTTTATTATTTAACACTAGGACTCAGGACAAATAATCTTTAAGTGGGTACTGAGATATAACCAATATATATACACTCAAGTCTAAGGTGTTACTTAAAATAGAACCAGGAACCAATTAAATTCTTGTCTATATTTATTAATGTACTTCCATGCTCACCCAGCCACAAGGAATATTGAAACCAAGGTTTACTGGACTATTGGTTGGCCTCCCCGCTCACCCAGCCACAAGGAATATTAAAACCAAGGTTCACTGGACTATTGGTTGGCCTCCCTGCTCACCCAGCCACAAGAAATATTGAAACCAAGGTTCACTGGACTATTGGTTGGCCTCCCCGCTCACCCAGCCACAAGGAATATTGAAACCAAGGTTCACTGGACTATTGGTTGGCCTCCCCGCTCACCCAGCCACGAGGAATATTGAAACCAAGGTTCACTGGACTATTGGTTGGCCTCCCTGATCACCCAGCCACAAGGAATATTGAAACCAAGGTTCACTGGACTATTGGTTGGCCTCCCCGCTCACCCAGCCACAAGGAATATTAAAACCAAGGTTCACTGGACTATTGGTTGGCCTCCCTGACTCACCCAGCCACAAGGAATATTGAATATGTAGTTTCCTCAACTAGACTAATCAACCACAAGACACCTTTTCCTAATGGTATCCCATATTATTATTTTGTTTTATTGACCAATAAGCAACATGTAAACGGGATCAGGGAGGCCTCCCAAATTTTCACACACTCAGAACTACCTTGTTTTTTATATTTCAAGTCTATCCTAATCAAATAAATAGCTAGTATCTTGGCTGACGATTGTTTATTTGAATTACTTGACTTTTATTCGTTCAATAATTCTTTGAAATGCTTTTAGGTACTTATTAGCTAGCAGGGAAACTGAAGTGTCTTAGAAAAATCCTTTAAGGAGCAGCTAATGAGATGTAAACTATTTGATTTCAGTAAATTCTTTTAGAACAAACTAATGAGATAAATAACCCGCCTTGGCTTGCAGAGAGTTCTCTAAGAACAAATTAATGAAATAGACTGCCTTTATTGGCTTGCAGTAAATCCTCTAAGAAAACTAATTTTCCAGATAGCCAAGTTTGGCTGTAAGAACAAACTACTGAGATGAATATTTCTTATTGGCTTTCAGTTATACTTCTAAGAATAAAGTAATTAGGTTGGTAGTATTCTATGCGTGAAGTAAGTAATGTAAGAAAGACTAATGAGATGGATAAACTGTCTTGAAATTTGACTTACCTCACTTCTGAAGACAGTCCTCTGAGCAAACCCCAGAGAGGTTAATGACTCACCTTAGCTTGCAGAAAGCCTTCTGAGAACAAACTAATGAGGCAAATGAGTTCCAGATCAGGCACAATGCAAACTACAGGCCTAAACAGGGCTTTTACTGACTCAGGAAGCTCGGTACGGCCGGCATACCCAGGGTTCATAGTGATGAAGATGCCAACTTTAGAATCAATGGCAATTTCCTGACCTTCAAACTGAAAATAAAATATACCATAATTAGATATTTCAATCGTTTTTACCCATTAACAATGACATAGGAAACAAATGAATGGTTTGTAATTAGATTCAATACAAAGTTTGTAGTAAATATTGTTGATGGAATTTATGAACTAATTTCTTTTCTTTTAAAATACAGTTTTTTCTTGTAAAACTATGATCTATTTTGGGGTGAAGGCCAAGTTATTGTATTGTAAGTTATCATACAATGATTGAAACGAGAGTAGTCAAACCAACCTCGAGATGTATCTAGTTGCTATACATGTAAACACTAGTGCAGTGACCTAACAGTTTAAGGCTTGACCCCCTGCAAGATTTCGGCCCCCCTTTTCCAAGTCATTAAACACCTTAATAAGGGTTATAAGAAATAATTAATAGTCTTAAATAATTACTAATTTAGTAATCACAGCTTATAATAACCGTTATAGCCTCTGTTTTGTGTTGGGAGCGCCATCAGTCAGTCAGCTTGACTGCACGAGGATAAAAAAAAAATCTGCGCTATTTAAAACTGAATGAAATAATTTAAATAATGTTATAGCTTAGTTATAATTTAAAAAACTTTATGATAAACATATTCAATTATCTAAACTGTTAATAATCAGAACATAAATTATTTGATTACATTATTTCAATCAACTTTATATTAATTTAAATCTCCTTTTTGCGGGTCCCCTTATACTATTGCCCCCCCACCCTCCCCCTTTTCCAAGCATTACAGGCGCCGCGGGCCTGAGTGTTACGNCCCCTTTTCCAAGCATTACAGGCGCCGCGGGCCTGAGTGTTACGCCACTGCAAAGTTCTATCTAATGACAGAATCTCTGCTCACAAAAATAACTTCACCGGGTGAGCCACCAACGTCCGATGAAAAGTGTAAATCACTACAATACTATTGCCTAGATGACAGCAATCGAGCATTGATTGAAAATACTATTTTATTACTAAAGACAGTAAATATATTACTTTTCTCCTCGAATAAAGATGTGTGTATTGTTTTATTATCACATACAACTTAACTTTCAGACATAATCATCAATTTTAAGATGTCTCATTTACATAAAGAACAAGCTATGAAAATTCTACATGAAAGTTATAAATAAATCCCTGTTAGGACAAACACTAAAAGTATCGTACACAGTGAGGCCAACTGACCGACAAAATCAACCCTCAGCTTAGTTAGGCGCTACAATACAACTCATTAAACATGTATAATAATTTGTTTAGGGTATTTACTATCATTCATGGAATTTAAGCAGCAGGGTTTCGACACCACTCCTCCTGAACTACCTGTGTTGACAGTCAAGCCTCCAAGCTTAAACGAGGAGGTCCCGAGATCTTTTTTTAAATTTGTGATGCTTCAAGAAGTTATTTGGCGGTGTTTTTTTTTAATAATAGTTGTAGCTTTGGGTGTCCTGTTCTGTGATTTACATTATTGTGTTATTACTTATTATAGACAAATACTTATAACCATTCATTTGTCAGCTTTCATTGATACACACATCAAAACAAAAGCACTTGCTACAATAAACTCCACAAAACTCTAAAGATCGATACACAGGACACAACTACTTGTACACAAAGTTATGGAAGAAATTGTACACTTTCTTGGTCACATGGATTGCATACAAATTTTAGCCAGTGACTGTTCAAACAGAGATTGTGTTAGTATACAATATTTGGGGGGAAAAACATGGCGTTTCTGCACTTTTTTGGAAAAATAGTGATTGGAGGATTTGATTTGGAAAATATTTGTATTTAATGGAAATAATTTCTTAATCATTCTTAAATATTATGAAAATAAAAAGTTTTTTTTCAATCCTTTGTTTTAAACAGTGGAAAACCTTAATATTTGGAATTTAACCTCCTTCAATTATAGTTATTTGTTTGTTTTCAAGCATTTATCTGTTTTACCTATAAACACGCTTTTTACTTTCCCGCTATATTACAGGTAGAGAAAATATTGTGATAGTCAAAAAAAATCAAACTCGAGATTTTGATGAATTTTGACGTTTAAAGACACCCCACCCCCCCATCCGAAAAAAGGTTATTTTTAATTTCCGTCTGTCTGTACCTTGAACTAGTCTAAAATATTTTACCAATCGGGCTATCTACGATTTTCATAGGGTTACCCCGAGGAGTTTTTGGAATTGGATATCTAATACTAAATTAAGGGAATTTTACTGAATAAACAAAATGGCTACTCTAATTTTTTCGGCAAAATAACTTTAAGGGTTCCGGTCTGATGCATAAATTTTCATTTTTTTATCACATCTCTGAAACAATTTTAGATTTGAAATTACTTATCATTGAGAATATTATGTATGTCTATTTATAATACAAATATTTTAAATGAAACATATTTCTATAAAATCAATAATTTTTAAGCTAAGAACAGATATAATTATTGTAGCATTAGGCCACAAGAAATAAACAGGAAATTCGGTACTCACCCCATCACACTTCTCCCTGCGTCCAAGCGCAATACAACTACACGCACCATCGTCATAAATGAGACTGACCGCCTGTTATTGTGAAAATAGAAGCAAGGAACTTGAGCTGCAAAGATCTCTCTCTAGTGGGAAAGACATTTCACTTGTATACAATTTAGGATGACC
>CABFVX010007765.1:1656-21531 GCA_902151425.1 Timema shepardi
CCCCCCCCCCCCTCCCCCTCCTTCCCGGAACTGGAGGTATTCTCCTCTGGATTTAATCTTAAAATAATATTATTGTAAAGTGAATTTAGAGGATTATTTTAAATAATATAATATTTGTGTAATTATTGGTTCAATCATTCGATAGGTCTTTAGAGACTTTAAATATTCAAGGTAAATATAAAATGTACTAAGTTGGTCTACATCTACTCTAGAAACATTGAATCAGTGTACGAATGCAATCTTATATATGGCCACTATTGGTTGTTGTAGATACTCTCTGGTCATCCCTGCGGGTTGTAGCAGCTCTATGGTCACTCCCGAATGTTTTAGACGCTCTTTGGTCACCCTTCTAGGGTGTAGACGCTCTATGTTCATCCCTGGATGCTGTAAACACTCTCTGGTACTCCCGAATGTTTTAGACGCTCTTTGGTCACCCTTCTAGGGTGTAGACGCTCTATGTTCATCCCTGGATGCTGTAGACACTCTCTGGTACTCCCGAATGTTTTAGACGCTCTTTGATCACCCTTCTAGGGTGTAGACGCTCTATGTTCATCCCTGGATGCTGTAGACACTCTCTGGTACTCCCGAATGTTTTAGACGCTCTTTGATCACCCTTCTAGGTTGTTGACGCTACATGGCCACCCCTGGATTTTTAGACGCTCTTTGGTCACCCTTCTAGATTGTAGACGCTCTATGTTCATCCCTGGATGCTGTGGACTCTCTATGGTCATCCCTGGAGGTTGTAGACGCTCCAATGAGTACCGCGACCTTCCTCGTCAATTGGTTGTGGAAACAAATTAAATACTTACTGCAGTATTGAGCTAGGGAAGGACATTAGGAGCTCACAACTCAACTTCCATGTGCCGCAATTAACACCCCGTAGTAACTATAATTAGTACGACTACGCTCTATAAATGGTATTGGCATCTTGAATATGAAGACTGTAATTATTGGGTGTATAGAATATGAAAATAAGTGTTCATATTCTCAAATATTAATACTACTCCTAAATACAAGTTATAAGATCACGAACTTTCTTCGAGCTATGGCAAAAAAAAAATATATATAAGTACAGTATAAAGTTTGAACGAAATCTATCAAACCTTTTCGGCTGTAGCTCCAGATACAGACAGAAAATTGTAATAACAACTTATTTTAGTTTTAGGGTATATAAAACGTCAAGACCCATAATAACTTCGGGGGGCATGTTGGAATTCCCTCGATTAAAATATATGTGAAAGAGAAAATTTACCTTTCTTTTTGAGTCAAAGAAATGAAAGTTTGATTAAGAGCGTGCATCACATACCCATAAACTCTGTGATACAGTCGGCTTGAAATAGTAAATTTACACGAACACGATGATGAGCTAGACTGCCGAGGACGGGGAGATCGAGGTTCCAATCTCAGTCGGGTGAACTGGGGGTGGTTTCTCCTAAATGGTTTTCCACTCTCCCCCCACGCATATGTAGGTTCATCTCCTCTAATTCACCCTTCCCAATTCCTAATCCATTAGCGTAATTAGTACTTAAGCGTATAACCCGAACGGGTAGTAAGACGTGGTGCTAAATAATAATAATAATAATAATATTGCACGTGGATCATTTCTGATTAAACATTAATTCTAGATAAATAGTTAATAAAAGTTCCTAATGCTGACTACTATCGATATATTAAATGCTATTTGGATAAAAACTGTATATAAAAGGCAGTTTTTCGCCATTTTAGTATAGTTTCACAGCTAAGCACCGTGCACAAATCTTTATTCTGTTTTATTAGGGTCATACTGTAGTTATTAACAAGAAACTTTGTCGCTATGTCCCTCATCGTCGCCGCAGAAAATTCTAAGTAATCATTCAAATACGAATGCACTGCACATATTTCTTGGCATATCTTGGTCTTTTCTTTTCTCTCTTCAATACCTCGCGTGGGCCGAGAGCAGAGTTGGGCCTGTCTGCTTGAGCAGACGTTCAGCTCTAACGCAATATTTAATTATACGATATATTATTTCAGAATATGGTTCACGCCGAAATAAAGTCGAAATATTCCAAAAGGGATCTTTTTCCTTGACAACCCATATTTGTGGAGATATGAGAGAGACTAGGCTTGATGAAAAAGGGCTCTAGATTTAAACTTCCTCTAACAAATATACAATAGGCTTTTAACAGTACGTCGTCGTATCCGTCCCGGTGTTCTTGGTTTGGTTCCTGACCTGGTTATTATGCGGCCTGATTTACCTGGATTCACTTTCGTCAGTTTATATCTCAGTGTTGGATCTAAATATTTAAGTATTCGGGTGTTAGTTAAGTTTCATGTTCCCGACCGACGATTAGACTGGCGTGGCGTTGATTTGAATGGAAAATAATATAGATTGAATATCACAAATTGAATATCACAAATTGAATATTAGGATTAATTTATTCCACACTTTGGTTCCGGTTAGTAAAGAATGCATCTACTAAATAATGAAAGTTGAATTGGAATGACTGCGTGAGCATACTCGCCACCATCCCCCCCTTTTTTTTTCTTAATATCCCCGCCCCCACCCCCGTCAAACTCTCACCGAACCCTGGGAATATCTCATGACACCTTAAAGTGCCATGGTCAGTGGCGCACCCAGGATTTTGAGCTGGAGGGGACTTTTTACATAATAATTTTCAATTTTCATAATTGCACCATTATATATTTCATTACTGTAATATTTGTAAATTTGATTTGAAGTAGGTGGATAAGAAAGATAGAGAATCAGAGATGCTCCCTAAAAAGCGGGGGGTTTCTCCCCCGAGAAAAATTTTGATTCAAAAGGATGCAAATGGTAATATTCAAGCTCATTTGTACCAAAATCGGATCCTCGGCCTACCCTTTGTCACTGTGTACGCCACTGGTTAACAGGTCTGTGTTTACACATTCTTCTTCACTCCCAGGATTTGCAGTTGGTGGGGGTGGGATATACTGCCCCTTCCCCTCTTCCTGATACAATAGTGTTTACATAATTGCTCTAAAATAATAATTTCAATTACTGTAGCCACTTCAAAACTTTATGTACAAAGAGTAAATACTTTAACCATTTCTAGAAAATAGTATCACAGATCCAGTTTTCATTAAAGTGCAAATTTACAGTAAAGTTAAAAATCAACAGAAAGAAGTATTCCTTTGAAAAGCCCAAACCACTGCACAAAATTATTTGTTTTATACTAAATATAATTAAACAAAATTTAATTGATTAATTGACAGAACATAGTGCTAATCATATTTTTGTAATATTCTTAATTTTCCGGGGAAGGGCCTTCAGCTCCAGCCTATGGGTACGCCCCTGGCCATGGCACACTGTTTTTGAATTCCTGGTGTATGGCAATCCTGCTGCTAGTTTGTAACAAGAAGTTCGTAGCCATCTTGGATGTTGAGACTGTTTGAACAAGGTATAAGAGGACCGTAATCCAGCTCAGATAACACCAAGTACCAACCGCTAGACAAACTAAGCCTTGCTCGGTTACCAACAAAACTACAGATAAACATTTTCATGGTAAAATTCCTCGATAGGTTAAATTTTATCTATTCGTAAAGACTTTGATTCTAAAATTAAAAGTATTTAACGTATCTATGTCTAAAGCAGAGCCGATGTTAGTTACAAATTCAACTTCCAAGTGCTAGTAGTCGATACGTAACTGTGAGAAGAAAACTGCAATGGCTCTTATAGCTACACTCAGGGTTGCCTGGAAAAACCGAGTAGAACACAGGGAGTTTTGTTTAAGTTTGTGCGAATCTAAAAAGTTCAATTTTTAGTCGAATACTAAATTTGCTTACCTACTAACTCGAATCGAATATTAGGTTAAATTATATAAATACACACACACACACATATATCAAATGAGTGTGGTAAAAAAAAAGTGACCGCACGGTCTAACGCGCTAATCTCTTGTTGGACCAGACTGCCAAAGGCGGGGAAATTGGGGTTGGATACCATTCGGGTGCACCAAGGGTGGTTTTCCACTCTCCCTGCACGCAAATTCGGGTGCATTTCCTCTTAATTAAACCTTATTAATTCCATACCATTAGTGTAAATTAGTTCATAGGCGTATAACCTGAACAGGAAGTAAGATGCGCTGTTAAAAAAAAAAAAAATTCCATCGAATCCGAATATGTGATCTTTTAGAATTTTAAATTTCGAATATGATTATTGATTACGATTGTTTTGGAATTTTAAATTGAATAAAGATAATAATAGTTTCGTTGTAGTTATCTGGAATGAACAGGGAAAACTAAGGGAAGTTCGCGTAGTAATAATAAAAACACTGGAATATTCAGTTAATTATATTCACACCCGCCTCGATGTCCGAACTGTCTATGGCGTCACTCTCGCAATAGACTAGACCTTCAAATACGGGGATATCGGGGTCCGAATCTCGGATGGGTGTACTGAGGATGTTTTTTTTTACTAAATGAAGTAATTACCGCGAGAAGAGCACACCTCTTACTATTTCACTGCTTACATTTTTCTTGGAACATTGGATTGGGAAGTAAGCATTGCAAGCAGAACACACCTATTACTGTCCCACTGCTTACCTCTTTCTTGAAACATTAGACTGGATTTATCTGATTACCAAACCCTTCCTTCACCTCTGACAAGACATCTTGTGAATGTGGGGAATGCCAGGCCTCCACCGTGGTTCGGATTCCACGTTAAACTGTAGGTCCTCCATTTCATCTCACAATCACCCTTACATTACACATTAGCGTAAGTGCGTATAATCCGAACGGGTCATAAGACGCGGTGCTAATAATAATTAGACTGGAAAGTAAGCACTGAGAGTAGAACACGTCTTATCTTACTGCTTACCTATCTCTTTAAAAACAACACTAGTAAGTCGCCGCGAGATCAATCACTCTCCTTTTAAAACACAAGCCAGATGAATTACAAATAGTCACTTTTGGAAAAATTAATTTTCCATCTGGAAAACAAAGGAAATGTTACAGTTATTAAATTGTGGCAATCCTGATACGTCATATTGTTAAGTCCACTTAATTAATTGATGTATTTAATTAGTTAGTTCTGTCTATTTTACTGTGTGAAAGTCATCCGATAAAGAAGGAAGAAAGAGGGAATGATATAGAGATGGAGAAAGGGAGAGATTTAGAGATAAGAAAAAGATAGGAAGAGAAGAGAGGGGGATAGGAAGAGAAAAAGAGGGGCAGAGATAAAGATTGCGATAAAGAAATAGCGGGATTGGATATAGAGGAGAATAGAAAGAGATGGATACCTAAGATAGATAAAAGTGGAAAGAATAAAAGAGAAAGAATTGGTGAAGAAAAGAAGAGAGGATGGATAGGTAGGTAAAGAAAAGAGGGGGATATAAAGATAGATAAAAAAACAAAGGGAATAAAGGGAGAGATGCAAAGAGAGGGAGATAAAGGGATAGAGAGATATGAAGGAAGGAAAGAATGAGGAGAGAAGATATATAGATGAAGAGAGGTAGAAAGAGTTGGAGAGAGTGAGATAGAGTAGTAAAGAAAGATTTAGAGAGCGTGAGATTCAAAGAGGAGAGATATAGAGAGAGAGAGGGTTGAAGAGTGAGAGTGAGTGAGATAAAGAGGTAAATAAAGTGAGATACAGAGGGTGGAGAGGAGCTAGAGAGAATGATATACAGAGGAAAAAGAGTATGAGGTGAAGATTGTGGGATATAGAAAGGGAGATAAAGAGGTAGAGACTGGGAAAAACAGAGGAGAAATAGAAAGAGGCAGCTAAAGTGAGATACAGAGGAGAGAAAGAAAGCGCCGGAGAGAGTTAGAGGACTGCCTCAGTTAAAAAAATGTCCTCCATATCCCATTTAAATGTTTCACATCCAAGTAATTAGTTGTATTAAGGTGTAGGTCTGACTCACGAACACACTTAAAACGTAATTAGGGCGGGGGTCCATTCTTCCCACTGTACAAGTTTTTAATTAATCCAAGGGGTAAGATAATAAAACTTTGTTCATGGACTCTAAACGCACTTTTGTTCTCGAGATAAACTTTTGTTCCAGCCTTGAGAGGTCGTCACGCTTTGTGGTGTTTATTCGGTGAATAGGATCGTTTGTTTGGAAACTAACGCATCTTGGTTGTACAAGCGATAACAACTATCAAACAGATGATAAACAGTAGAATATTAACTTTGTTTATCAGTGGTTAACGGCGCTCTAAACATTGGAAATGATTAATTGAATATTAATAAATACAAGCACAGAGGTAACATAATTATAATAGCAAATTTTGTGAAATGTTTAAAACTGTTCCGTTTGCGATTACTTTTTTTTTTTAGAACCGCGTCTTACTACGCTCTCGATTAAATTTAGAGGAAGTATACCCGAATTTGCGTGGAGGGAGAGTTAAATTATATAGAATACATCACCTCTAGTAGACCCGACCGGTATTCAAACCTCAATCTCCCTCTCATCGTTAGTCTAATCTACTGCGAGAGTGACGCCTTAGAGGATGCGGCCACCGAAACGGGTGATTACAGTGACTTGGAATATTCTTATAATAATTAATTATTATTGTCAGTAATTGTTCACTGACTTGCGCTTTGAAGCTTTACTATCTCTTATCAATATAATATGAATACATATTTTAAAATTGAATATTTTATTAAGCTTTTTTAAATTGTATCAATCGATTTCAAAGAGGGTAAAATGAGACGTGATTGATCTATAAACCATGTCTCAATTATTTAATAGAAATTGGGCATACGAATATGGCTATTTCAAAAATTGTTATTAATAAACCACTTTGCATGAACGTTTAAATTCGCTACTAGTGAATAAATTTAAAGAGTTAGTTTTGTAGATTCCTGGGGCTTAGGAGGGGATGGAGGGGGCCGACAGACACTTAACCCCCCTCCTAAAAATTGAAATGGGTACCGAAGGGAGCTATTTGGGGACAGCCTATTATTATTATTATTATTATTATTATTATTATTATTAGCACCGCGTCATACTATCCGTTTTGGTTATACGCAACAGCCTATTAATTATTTTATCTTTAGTTTAGTTCAAAACAATTTTCGATAAAAATTTCCTCGCATATTTACTAGTGGCTACAATTTAAATATAATACACTAATATTAAAAAGGGGTGGGGGAGGAAACTTTATTTTTGAGGTTGCCCCAATATAATTTTGGCCGTGGTCCCTGCCTCCCTTCCCCCCAAAAACCCTCAACATCAACAGGAAATTTTCTTACGCCCTTGATATATACTAGGATAATTATTGTAAATTGAAAAATGAACATAAAATAATTTATTTTATACTACCAAGTCTTGTTGATAATGTAAAGTGTGATTTGTTTTGTTCGCAGGTAAGGACGATTAAACCTACGCTCCGTCACTTCTAGAATGTCGAGGTGATGACGTCATCGCTTAAAGTACGGGTGAGGAGATAATATCCGCCAGAGCTTTGTTTGGGCGTCGTGTTAGCACCATTGTAATAACACCTAGTCAACTCACTGACTAGCCACTCGTATCATTTCTTTACTCCGGTTGATTATATTCTCACGTGTGGTTGCTAAAGGAACGGAACATCTTGGTTGATGCAACAGGGATAATTCTCGATGCACAATCCATTCTCATAGTGGGACAATACAGCTTGATTTTTCTCTTTAGCACCTCTCGTGTATGTAAACGTGCCCGTGTCATGCGCAGTAAATACTTTATGCAGTTTGCGTGAACACTTTGTGACGAGTTGGTTCAGGTTGTATACATCCTCATCAGGGGTCGGCAACCGGTCGATTGTGATCGACCGGGTGATCTCGCGTCAATTTTCTGTCGGTCGCGTAAGACACATCGTCATTGAAAGTCAATCTTTTTAGTTTGCTAACCTCGCCAAATCGCATATATATAAATCAAGTAACTTCATATAATATTTGAGTGTGACCAAAATAACCTTGCTCATTCATAATCGATAGTGCTATTTATATATTTAAAAAAAATGAAATAATTTAAAATTAGAATAGCCCGCTTCGGTGTCCGCATGATCTAACGCGCCACTCTCGTGTTGGACTAGACTGCCGATGACGGAGAGATTGAGGGTCGAATCTAGGTCGAGTATACTAAGGGTAGTTTTTCCAAAATGTTTTTCCACTTTTCCTCCATACAAATTTGGGTACACTTCTTTCAAATATAACCTTCTTAAGCCCTGAAACCATTGGAATAATTAGTACATAAGCGTATAAACCGAACGGGTAGTAAGACGCGGTGCTAAAAAAATATTAAATTATACATTTTATTTATTTTATAAAATTTTTACGGAGGAGTTGAAGCATAAGTATTTAAGAAAAGGTTAATTTTAATTAATAAATATAAAATGTATATACATAAAAAAAATCAAATTCAGAGGGGAGAAGCGATGTGTGATCACCGGACCTTTGATATATAAATGTATAAGTCCATCCAGGCCTGAAAAGGTTGTCGGCTACTGAGCTACATATAATAGTATGTGTTCTGTCTTTAGACAGGTCCATGGCCTCGTCCAACATGACCTATCAGTAGCTTCCCTTTTTGTATCCTGAAACTTCATGTACTTTCCATATTTGAGGTTATCCGTTGGTTGCAAATGTTTCTGTGCTAACGTATGGGTCACGGGCTGGTAGTAGTACCGATCAAGGGGGCTGGGGGGTCAGAGTCTCTCTCTTTACTATGAAATAAATATGCCCCCTGTGGATTTTCTTTGCTCTATTTTGGATATTCTTTGGAATGAAACACAAAAAAGGCCCTGCATTAAAATAATTTTATTGTAAAAGTGGAAAAGTTTCAAGTCAAAACACATATTGATTATAATTCTATATCATAGGAGCCATAGGAGCCTATATTCATTATTTATCACGTTTTGTTTTCAGCTGCCCTTTACAGAACTGATTTTTTTATCCTCTGTAAAGGAAAATATAGTTAAAGTAAGATATATAAAACATTTATCTTCACCTAATCATATACATTTCAAAGGATCTTTCTTCCTTTCTCTCCACTTCCTGTGTCCTTAATTTAGTGTAAGTTGCGTATAGTCATTATTGGGAATGATACGCGTAGAACAGACTAACGGTGTAAAAATAATGTTTTTGTTTAATCAAATTCTTTAAGATAAATAATTTGTTATCAATGGACCGTTTCAACGATGTCTGCAGATTACCGTGCTAAAATGTGTTCAAAACTTTTAATTGGTAAATGTTACATTATTTTAATGGGGCCTCACTCGACTTTATATTTATAGGTTTACTCGTCAAAAAAGGATATCAACTTTACGTAGCTTTTGACCTTTCGTTGTTTAATTTTAATCAAAACGTATATTTTTTATTTCCTACCAAGATGATAAATTTAAAACGACCCCTCTTCCAGCTCTCTATTTGTTTTACCAAACCACTCAAATAATAATTGCGTTGTTATTATTTCTAACCAAAACTAAATGTTTTATTTACCGATATAAAATCATACACATCAAGGTTTCCATGGTGATGTAAACAAAGATTGATTGTACAGATGAGCTATCGGCAGTAAAGATGTGAATTCACTAGGAAAATATATCTTTCGTTGGAAGTTCCTATTTTTGCCGACATCCTGGACCTTTACCCTTTAAAATGAGTGTTCGTTAATCAAACTCGTTCCTGCCATTTTCTCGTATTTCAACTATTGGAAAAGGGCTAATCAAATTATATTCAAGATACAATAGATGTGTGATGGACACACGCGTCGAACTCGATTATTATCTAAAAACAAGCCTACAAAAGGCTTAAAAGCATTCATTTAAAATAATTTGAACACTTGATTTTTAAGACCCCCACATCACCTACTATGAACAAAGTTTCGGGTGACCTGGTGGTCTAGAGGTAAGGTGTCGGACTTCTGTGCTGGGATCCGGGGTTCAATCCTCGGTCCCGGCACAGATTTATCTGATTACCAAACCCTTCCTTCACCTCTGACAAGACATCTTGTGAATGTGTGGAATGCCAGGCCTCCACCGTGGTTCGTATCCCACGTTAAACTGTAGGTCCTTCATTTCATCTCACAATAACCCTATCATTACACATTAGCGTAAGTGCGTATAACCCGAACGGGTAGTAAGACGCGGTGCTAATAATAATAGTAATAACAAAGTTTAAGTTCGACACATAAGTCCGGTTTGTGGCGTGTCTGTCTTCTGAGCTAAGGGTCCCGGGTTTGATCCCAGCTATGGTCGAAAAATATATCATTGGTGAAGCTAGAGTCTCCCCCTTTCAGAGGGTGTCTGGGTGGTTGGTCTGTTTTATATCTAAACAATGTTTTCTTATAATCAGTCAGTTTAGAAATAGCGCGTTAAATACCTCAAACAATTATAATAATTAGAGGCCACATTTTGATGACATGTCATTATTTTTTTGTTCATCAAATACAATTATCATTAGTACATAAGCTCTGTTGATGATCCCTTGGTTGTAGAGCTGTGATTTTGAAATGTTATGTCATATTCTCTTGGTTTTCGTCCTTTTGCAGTCATTTTGAGGTATTTAAAGGAATTTTTGGGGAATTTTAAAGAATATTTGAGTCATTTTAAGGGATTTATTTTAAATAAGTGTATATTGTTTAATACTATCGATATTTTATAAGTACATAGTACTTTTTTCAACACACAGTTGTCTGTATGAAAAGATAAGGTAGGTCATGAACTTTTTTGTCCTCTTTGGTTGTAAAATATACAATATTGGCGAGACATTGCAAATTGGTTGGAGTGAGTTGCTTTGGTAGGGGATAGGCTATTACTTCTGAAACAGATATTTGCAAATCATTATTAAATTCGGCACACTATCGGAATTTAGTTGTTTAAGACTTCATTCCATAGATAATTTTTAGTTAACACTTTTATTATTATTATTAGCACCGTGTCTTTTACCCGTTCGGGTTATACGCACTTACGCTAATGTGTAGTGGTAGGTTGATTATGAGATGAAATGGAGGACCTACAATTTAACGTGGGATCCGAACCACGGTGGAGGCCTGGCATTTCACACATTCACAAGTTGTGATTAATACACATCTTGTCAGAGGTGAAGCAAGGGTTTGATAATCAGATAGATCTGTGCTGGGACCGCGGATTGAACCCCGGACCCCAGCATAGAAGTACGACACCTTACCCCTAGACCACCTATTAACACTTGTAAAGCACGCGCTCAATTTATTCGTGTGTATTTATTACGACCCTTGTTGATATTTTCAGGTCATTTTATTGGTCATTATTCTAGCATTGTTAGGCCACCAGAATCCGGGCCCTGCATCGATAAACCAAAGTTTCCGCCACTGACTGTCACGATCAGTCATTATTCTTCCCGGTGTGTCTGTACCACGGACGAATGACTCGGACGGGAATATCAGCTCTCAGCTCTGCAACATCACGACCTAACAGCCATCCAAATTTAATCCCAATAGAAGGATATAAATTGAGGAGGTGCATCCGCATTTTCGTTGAGGGAGTGTGGTTTAACTATTTATGAAAAAAACCACCCTGTGTATTATAGGGTGGAATTTGAACCCCGACCTCCCCGTCATTGGCAAACCAGACTATATCCCAATATCACCGCTAAGACAGTTGCAGGTCTTATAGAAAAAAAACTCATCTTCGCTCTCTTTCATTTAACTGTTGGCAAATCTCTCAGCTTTCTCTTTTGTCGTGAGGTGATGTGCTGGGGTAAGAAGTAGCCACTAGTAACGACGAGACAGCTTTGCAAAATTTGTCATATATTTGAGAAAAGATTGGCCACACGAAAACAGGAGAATGACAACGCTGTTTCCCAACAGTGGACATGAAGTTCACCCAGAGGTGGTATTCAGTGTAGATGATCTTTGACATTTAATTCGCCCGCTTACCGACGTGGGTAGAGAAAGAGTATAAAAATTTTGATTATTAGAAAAAAAAAGTCGAGCTCTTTAAATGAGCTAACGTAAAAAGTGCAACAAAATAACTACACTCTCAATAGTGTAATACATTCTTTGTTGTTTCGATCTTCAATTTAAATAAATAAATTATTAATATTATTATTATTATTAGCACCGCGTCTTACTACCCGTTCGGGTTATACGCTAATGTGTAATGGTAGGGTGATTGTGAGTTGAAATGGAGGACCTACAGTTTAACGTAGGATCCGAACCACGGTGGAGGCCTGGCATTCCCCACATTCACAAGTTGTGATTAATACACTTCTTGTCAGAGGTGGAGGAAGGGTTTGGTAATCAGATAAATCTGTGCCGGGACCGAGGATTGAACCCCAGACCCTTTAACACAGACGTCCGACACCTAGGCTACTTCTAGACCACCAGGTCACCCTAAATAAATATAGTAAATTAAATAACTAACTATACAGGTCTTGGAAACTATTACGAAACTTTGGAAAGTTCCAACTCTCCCTTATTTTCTTTAATATGTACTAAAATACATCGAGATAATTAGCTATTAAGTAGTTTAAAGATTATATAATTAGTTGCCCGCTTTGGTGGCCGCGTGATCGAATGCATTACTCTCGTAGTAGACAGTCTGCCAATAACGGTAAGATCGGTCAGTTCGAATCTCTCTAAGGTCTTCTGAGGGTGGTTTTTTTTAAAAAAAAAGTTTTCCATTTCACCTCCACGCAAATGCAGGTATACTTCCTATAATATAACCTTCCTCATGCATAAAACCATTAGCGTAACTAGTGCATTAAGCTTATAGCCCGAACGGATGGTAAGACGCAGTGCTAAAATAACACATAATTAGTCAGTAGGGCTCTTAAAGATACATTGGAATAGTTTAGAGTGGTAGAATATACATTACCATAATTATTTACTAGGTTAAGTTGAATATACATTACCATAATTATTTACTAGGTTAAGTTGAATATACATTACCATAATTCGTTTTTAGGTAGGTAGTTTAAAGATACATTAACATAATTAGCTATTATGTAGTTGAATATACATTAACATACTTAATTATAAGGTAGTTTAGTACCATTAACACAACTAGTTATTAGGAAGTTGAATATACATTAACATACTTAATTATTAGGTAGTGTAGTACCATTAACACAACTAGTTATTAGGAAGTTGAATATACATTAACATACTTAATTATTAGGTAGTTTAGTACCATTAACACAACTAGTTATTAGGAAGTTAAATATACATTAACATAATTAGCTATTATGTAGTTGAATATACATTAACATACTTAATTATTAGGTAGTTTAGTACCATTAACACAACTAGTTATTAGGAAGTTGAATATACATTAACATGATTAGTTATTAAGTAGTTGAATATTTAGTTAGTTAAATATACTTTGACATAATTGGTTGTAAGGTAACATAATATACATTAACATAATTATTTAATAGTTAATTAAATATTCATTGACATAACTAGTGAATAAGAAACCATATTCTTGCCAACAATACTCTATAATTCTACAAATTCTTTTTTTAAATATTTGTTCTTCTTCCAAAGAAAAGTGGTAAGACTTTAAAACAACATCAAAAACTAATTTTCATATTCTCTTGTTTCCTGTACGTCCCCATTGTTGACTGCTCTGGGAAGGACGGGGAGAAGGTGTGTTGAGGGGAAGTGAGGGGAAGATACAAGTCTGTCGCGACACAGGATGCGCTAGTGCGCGCGCGTGTTAGTTACGTCCCAAGAGAGAGAGAAAATCTCGTGATACGTCTTGACGTTTCTAACTCAGAACCTTTTTTTCTTCTTTTCATTTCTTAATCTCCTCTTCTTTATCTTCCCTCTCTTTTTGATCTCGTACCATTATCTTTATTGTTCATGACTTGAGTGAACCAAGGATTGAAACATTTCACCCATTTGTTACCTCTAGAGTAGGACAGTGGGAAGTTATTATTTGAAATGTTGCTATCGCTTATTTGCTAATTACGATAATGTGTTAGAGATGAAGAAAGTTGCATATAGGGGAAGTTACCCACGTTTGCGTGGAGGGAGAATTTAAAAACCCTTAGGAAATCACCCTCACGACAGCCCATTGGTATTCGAACCCCGATCTTTCCGTCATCGGCACTTTAGTCTATTGCAATAGTGACTGACGTCTTAGATGAGTAGTTTTCACCATTTTTAAATTCACTGCACACTGCGCTAAAATTATAAGTTTTTAGGAGAGATTTTATTATTCAAATAACGAACATCAAGATTGTGTTTTAAAAAAGCTAAAATTCTTCATAATTGTGTTATTTTTTAAAATTAGTGTTGATCATGAATTTAATTCCTTTTTGTCATCAAATTTTTTCTCTCACTTCCTTTTTGATCTTCCTCCAAACTCCCGCGACACAACTGCTGACCCTAGGCGGCACACTCGTTAAAAAACGCCGTCTTAAACCGAAGCGGATCGTTGGTAAGGTAGGAATGTTAGGGTTTCACAGTTCTAACGGTTAGACTCTGATTCACACGTCCGCCGAAACTTGAGAGCAGAATATTCTAGAATGGCGCAGAAATATGCCTCGCCAAGGGCGTAGAAAACTATTTTTTTAAAGGGGGGGGGGGGNTTTTAAAGGGGGGGGGGGTGCTAGAAATTTTACTATAACTTTAGCCAGTAAAATATTGTATACCTAGGAAGAGAGGGTTTCCATAAAATTCCAGTTTGAGTCCAGACCCCCACGATCCCTTATTCTACAACCTTGAGACCAATGATACTTTGCAAAACAATCTAGAAACAACAGATTACCGACATGTTTTATTTTCTAGTGATTTTCTAGTTATTTTCTATTTTATAGATCTTTCAGATTAATATCAAGATGGATGTTTTAAAATTATTGAATTGTGTATTCAAATAAATTCAAACGGGACAAGAATGACACACGCACTTCCCATTTAACGAGTTATTTCTAATAATTTAACAACAGTAGACGCATTTGTCTGCTGGTGTATTGTTTTGTAGGCGCATGTGCGCGGATTGAGTCGATTGCTTATGACATTTTATTGGGTAATCCAAACTGATGTCGCGCAGAAAAAGCAGGAATTTATTTCAAGTTGTGCCGAGCGGACAACGCCGATGAGACTGGCTTAGAGCAGGTGTGTCAAACTAGTTTGATTATAATATTACAAATACTGAGGAGGCTACGTTGAACATTACGCGTACTGAGGAGGCCGCATTCAACATTACAAATACTGAGGAGGCTACATTGAACATTACGCGTACTGAGGAGGCCGCATTCAACATTACAAATACTGAGGAGGCTACATTGAACATTACGCGTACTGAGGAGGTCACGTTGAACATTACAAATACTGATTAGGCAACATTGAACATTACAAATACTGAGGAGGCAACATTGAACATTACAAATACTGATGAGGCAACATTGAACTTTACAAATACTGAGGAGAGGACCACGTAGAACATTACAAATACTGAGGAGGCAACATTGGACATTACAAATACTAAGGAGGTCGCGTTGAACATTACAAATACTGAGGAGGTCACATTGAACATTACAAATATTGAGGAGGCCAAATAAAAAAAAATTCATTGCTGTAACCATCTTTAAGTATAGAAAAAATATTAAAATCACTATTACAAAAATAAATTAAGATTACAATATTATTTTTCTAAACTACAGACAGGTAATGAGTGAATTTAAATCTTGTGTCGGTGTAGCTTTAATAATATAGAACAAATATGTGTCCGTAAGCCGAAATCCCTTGGGTGCTTATTACCTTTAATGCGGGGGGACATGCGCCTTGAATATGCTACCACGAAAATTGAACAACATTTGTGAATCAATCTCTGTTGAGTAAAAAGTAACGATTTGTCACACTAATTCCACTTGCAGGATTCCCCCAAATAACGACCAATTTCCAAATGTAATAATCTCAATTTGTTTGTTTCTACAACGTTTATAAAAAGAAATGCATCGGACTCGGACTGCATTACATCAAATGGTCCGCGGGCTGTACCGTACAAAGTCATGGACTGACTGAGCCGCGAGTTCGACACTTCTGGTCTAGAGCTCATCACTTGGTTAAGGCGGGCGTGTAGGGAACGCGAGCAAAGGGCAGTGTTTTTGCTGTTTTTATAGCAAAAAAATATGTTTGGTAAAAATAAATAAAATATTGCTTCATTAGAAACATAGAGTTTAATTTTCTTCACATGGTGACCTTAACATTTCTTGAATATCCATCAAGTGTGTCCTGGAATTTAATGACAACTTTTTCTCTTCATTTAAAAGTTTGTCATCTAATGCCGCTATGCTCATGACATATTCAACAAGTATTGAGGTCATCATGTGAATAGCAATATTTAGCACCGCGGCTTACTACCCGTTCGGGTTATACGCTTTAAGTACTAATTACTTTAATGAAATAGGAATTGGGAAGGTTGAATTAGAGGAAGTGAACCCGCATTTGCGTGGAGGGAGAGTGGAAAACCATTTAGGAAAAACCACCCCCAGTTCACCCGACCGAGATTGGAACCTCGATCTCCCCATCCTCAGCAGAAGAGCTCTACACGACAAGCGCGTTAGCCAACTACGCCACTGAGGCGGGTTTTAGCTCTTAACGATCAACCGAAATATGTGGATTATTGGACTTTCTAGAGTTGAACATGCCAACTTTTAAACTATATATGTATAGTTTGTGTTCATTCCAGTAAACAACAAACCGGTGTACTGTTAGGTTTAGTCAATATTTAACCTTTGCGCAACATCTGATTGGCAATATCTCAGCTGGGACTAAAACATTTGCTATGTTCAAGGTCACCAAATTGAAGCAAATTTTTAGAACTGTTCCGGAGTTCGTTTCTCTTTGTATCGTTGGAGAATGTAAACATGTGTGGAAGGAGATGAACATTGTCCATCTCTTGTGTTGCGACATCTTGCGTTCAGCCAATCAAAAACAAATATGGTTTCACTACTAAACTCAGTCTTAGTGAATATTTATTTATTCTAGGATCATAGTTTATTTCATATAAATATATAAATATATTATACTGCATTTTTTAATTAGAAACAATTATTGTTTAAACATAATATATAGACTAACATTTTAATTATTTAAAAATATTAATATCATTACTTTGATTATGAATTCATATTCCATGCTGGTGGTGACCTGGTGGTCTAGGGTTAAGATGTCGGACCTCTGTGCTGAGGGTCCGGGTTTCAATCCTAGAGCCCGGAACAAATTTATCTGTCAAACCGTTCCTTCACTTCTTACAAGACATGTATTAATCACAACTTGTGAAAGTGGGGAATGCCAGGCCTCCACCGTGGTTCGGACTCCACGTTAAACTGTAGGTCCTCCATTTCATCTCACAATAACCCTACCATATGTATAACTTTGTATTTTCTTTTTTTCTGGCTTGGTTCGTTAAACACTTGCGTAAAATGTATTTCGACCATTTGCTTATTGAGTCTGTCAGTAATTTTCTTCTTTTTTACTATACAGAGAGGCGGCACCGTAAGGGGGCGGCATAAGCAGCGAAATCAAAGAACCATTCAATAATTAAAAATCTTTATTCAATGATTTTCTATATTGCTCTATGTTATTCCGATATTGATGTTTATGATTTATCGCACGCCTCTGCCTAAGCGCTTTCACTACCCTTTGATTTCGGTTTCTGGTGCAGGTGCATCTTTGGCGAACGCTCGCCGTAAGACTTTTGATCTGACAGCGCTTTTTTCGTTTGTAATACACCGCGCGGCCGCTCCTAAAAGCTGAGGCGGCAATTTTCACCAAATAATATCGCAAGTGTTTCATGTTGATAGCTCCGCTTTGAGATTACAATTATTGACAATATTTGATTTTAATGTGAGTTTGTCTCGAGAATTGACAAGTGGCTGTGCTGTGTTTAAATCAGTAAATCAGATAATCTATAATATTTTTGCATTTATATTAGTTCAGTTTATTGTGTTTAAAAATTAGATCATGTAAGAGAATGATTGTTTTCTACAGCAATTGTAGTTACTTATTATAATCGAAAATGATTATGTTATGACAATAGAGACTCGAATTAAAAAGTAGCATTTGCATGGACTGGGTACATCTCAGGTGCGGAATGTGTTCCTGTGGGTGATAGAGAGTTATTTACGTAATATTGGCTGCCACTCTAGACTACACATCCCTAATTAACCACTTTGCTAAAGTTAAAGTTAGAAGGGTAAGACTGTAGAAGATTGTTGTAGTTGATATAAATCATTATATTTATATTTTCAAAATAAAAATAATATTCGTACATTTTGTGCAGTTTTAAAGAAAAAATCACAATCGAAGGTTATTTTAAAGATAAAAAAAATTTAAGGGGTGGCATTTCGAAGACTTGCATCATATTGAGAAAATCTACTGCACGGACCTGAGTTCTACGAATATAGTTGTACTGTATAAACTGTAACTGTCTGGTATATTTATTATTTTTCGACTGCTTATGTTATCTTAGATCCTATTGGTAGGAATTACGTGCTACGACATTTCATTGTAGACAGTCTACAATACGACACGGCTACCAACACGTTACTACTCCGACTCCCGATGACTCTATGTAGACGAGCCATTATTCTGGGGACAAAAAGTTCTATACAATTGGTAGAGGTCATTAATAAATACGCTACGTTTTAATCTTACCTCATCCTTACATACATCCTTTCAAGGCCAAACGAATCTTTGCTTAATCCACTTCTCAATCTTGTTTTGAAAATACACATTTCAGAAGAAATCACAAACCTCCTCTGCCTTTATATTAAATAAACAAGGCTCAGTATATTTTGTTTTCTTGCCAACTCTCGAAATTTTACGTCCCCCCACCCCCTATTTTTTTTCTATCAACTTAAAAAAAAAGAGAGAATTTATTTGGCATGTCACTGATGCTTTCCTTTAACCTCTAATCTCTTTTCTCGGTGGATGTGAGATGCTCATTTGAACAGTGGCGTATTATGAGAAAAATTAATAGGTGTGCTGTACTCTAAAAGTTGCAGGAGAGATTTGGGGGCCGAGGACCCTCAACCACCTTTGTCCAAAAATGTCAAGGGATTATTTCAAGGGATACATTTGAAGATGTGTTTATATAGAACAGTGGTTCTCGAACATTTATTATTTCCCTTTAACTGTATGCTATCTTAGGAAATTTTGAATCCCCGCTCCCCCACTCCAATATTCTTTCTTTTATTTATCCATAACGATGATTACCATGCACTCAAAATGTAAAAAAGTAACTCCATGGTGTCAGCCCGCATTCAGGCTATACTTACCGAGTGGCTACAAAACTGTATGGCGAATTAGTGCCAACTCTTGCTGATAGAGGGTGTCATGTGGTCAGCACAACGATGACTCCAACCATTAAGCTCGGCTTTCTATACCGGAGCCACTACTACTTTATTCGAGTATCTCCTTACTTATCCACCCTAGGCTGAATCTAAACCGTTCCAAACCCACTGCTTCCCAGATAATCTGGACGCACCGGGAATCAAACTCGGGACCTCTGGGCCCGTAGCCAGAGTCTATGACCACAAAGGCAGTCCTCAAATTGTTATGATATCTACATGGTTAGCAATTTAAGTAAATATTAATGTCGGGGCTAAGAGTGGTATGGGCATATTTCTGAATGCATAAGAGAGACAGATCCTATTCAATTAGCCTAGTGTAATTAAAAGCAAATAGTTAGCAATACTCAAAGCAAACAATCATAATAAGAGTAAAATGAAGTGATACATCGATCAAGCGTCCATCAGATCTTGGTGAGATGGAATCAGGTGAATTGTCCAACTCATGTTGCAATTTAAACTATTCCTTAAAGCCTAGCTTATCTCACACAATGCTGGTTGGAAATTTGGAAACAAACAAGTCTACCAACTTGATAATTTATGCTCCAGAAGCTATTTAGATGAGTAAACTCTGACTAAGATAGGGGATCGGGGGG
>CABFVX010007766.1:0-28662 GCA_902151425.1 Timema shepardi
ATCTCTCAAAACAAGGATAAAAGGTAGCTTAAATAATTAACCTAATACAGCTTGTTCCAGGCGTCAAAGTAAGGTACAGTTTTCTGTATTATACTTTACAACAGTGGAATAGAAAACAGTCAACCCGTTTCAAATAATGTTTAATAAATCTGAAAAATGAAAATTTTCAAATGAGCTAAACAAACTTCTGATCTAAAATTTGCTTTTTTGAAATGAAGAATCAAGAAAACCGCATTTTACTTGGATTTTTGGTTAAAGTGGAGTAACCTATTTAATAAATGGTTAATTTTCCATAAAATGGGGTCTTAAGTTAGTCAAAAGTTTAAAGAAACAAACGTTTTTACCTAAAGCTGACATAATCATATATACTGCTGGATGTTACACGATAATAGATTAAGGTGTCTATTTTTGATAATTTTTGTTTGGAAATTATTTCTTACCTAGTGGTTTTGACGATGATAAAGATAGCAGTAATAGTGTTTGTACACTAATGATATTGTTTTGGACTCCTCTCATATATTCAAAAAGTCAAGGTTGAAGTGTTATTTCTCTTTCAAGAACTGCGTGTAAAGTTTCCTTTTAATATTTCATCCACGGAGATTCACACTTTTTCAAAAGTAATTTCAATACACTACGTTTTAAAACTTTCTTTCTTTAAAAACAAACCCCGTTGTGTTTTGAAAATCATGACATGCTGACTCCATTTACCCAATAGGAAGCTAGCCTTCACAACATAAGGTTGCCAGGAGTTCTCCTATCAGTTTTGACACTGGTGACAAGGAGTTAAAGAAGCAAGGGGTAGGTCATATATAAGCAGCTTGTACGCATAATATCATACAGTAATATATCAGTACACAGTACACCGTACTCGGAATACAGAAAATAGTTATATTGACACAGAAAAATAGTATTATCACACAAAAAATGTATCACATTAATATACAATCTACAATACTGGAAGTGTAATCATCTAAATAGATCGTGTGTGACATTAAAAGTCTTACTCATTTCATAAGAATAAGAATCACAATATAATCAGATCACATAACCGTGTATAAGTGCGCAGTAAGGCATAGACGCGTCGTCATCCGCGACATCATCATTTACAATCCAATACCATTATAATAATTGATGCCCAATCGCTTGTCAAATATCACAATAAAATCTCATATCACTATAACACTAGTCACTAGAGTGACTAAACCATTTCTTTTACGCTTGGCTGTAGGAATATTATGTAAGCAATTCCAATAAACAAACATCAGGATGGTTTTACATTTTATGCAAGTTTGTTCATCACAAATGATGTAAAGTTAGGTTTATGGGCACACTCAAAACGACTCACTTAAACTTGCGCGAATTTTTTTAATTAAAATTCAATATATAAGCCATGGGTCATAATTGATTTAATAGATTTATTTCAGTTTAAAGTGATTGCTACTTTTAGCAGACCAAAACAAACCGGTCCACCGGGGATATAGTCCTGTGTTTTGGTAGTCCAGTCCAACATTGCCATAGTACGAAATGATTCATTTATTTTTATATTGAGATTGTACAAAAATATTGATTACAACCTCAAATATTAAGGAAATAAAGCTCAAAACAAAACCTGCAACAAGAATGTAAAATGAAGTCTGCACGTGACCAATACTCAGCGGTTTAATTTCTCTACTTTTACCCTTCTTACTAGTTGAAAGTGTCATCTCAAATTTATCATCTTGCAACCATTTTTTGTATAATCCTAACTGAAATAACCATCTATTGTGAAAATTAAATTGATCTTGAAAGGGAGAGACAAAAGGAAAGTGGTACACAAGTCGAAATGAGAGTGCACAATCCTCCATTACATGTAATAGCGGATAACCATCTTCATAGTAGTCACCTATTTGTGTATATAATCGGGTTATAATCGATGCATCAATATAAGATAAATTTCTATTAAAGGCAATCGTGTCCAGAGTCTTTTTTATATCTTGTATAACAATCATATTTTTGTAAGTCTTTCTAAAGAATGTATCGTTAGGGTCACTGCTATCCAAGAAAACGTCTGCAATATTATCTGACCCAGACATTTTTTGCAGACCCACCTTAATACCTGAATAAGATAATTGCTCCCATGTTTCAATATCAGGGTAGTAATGAGGTGTCGTTAAGTAACTGGTTAAGGATCCCACATACGCATTCATCATCACCAAACTTAACAACAAACACAAACCAAGAAAGTATTTCTCATGAGATGAGACTGGTGAGAGAATGGTAGCACCAGTGACAAATACTCGAACTGTTTCTAAAGTTGTTTGTAACTCTAAAGTTGTATCTTTCCTAAATATTTTCCAGAAAAATGTGATAATTAGTAGTGAGAAAAAGAAAAGTATCCAAGCGCTACCAGAAAAGGGTAAAATTGCATTCATATATTGCGGAACACGAAGTGCCTTTGGCACAATGAGGCTCATGCAACTCTGTTCATGGGAATTGGTTGATTTGAAAAGATTTCCTAAATGTTTTATGAACCCACTTCCATAAATGTCCGGAGTCTTCTTTCTAATGTGCATTTGAGCCCCTTCTCCTGAGAGATCTATAATTCTTTGATTGGGCGTCAATATTATCATGGTTCCATTCATACTTTGTATAAAGGTTTTCATAGTGTAATATTCGCATTTAATACGTTCTGTTTTTAGACCATATACATATCTGCCAGGAGATAATATTATTTCATACCCATTGATATTGTTCAATTTGTTTGAAAATAAATGGTATATTTGATTTGCTGACATTTCGAGCATATTCAAAAAGGAATGATTGTTTTGAAATTGATTGTAAAACAATGCAGTTGCGTTTTGTGAATCATTGTATGTTATATTTCCGTTATATGATAAATATCTTGTATGAAGAGATATCACCACTACATTCAAAATATGATATTCCTCCCAGGTCCTATGGCATTCTTGTTGAAATATATGTGCTTCTTTTGGATCGTGTGGAGTAATTATTATTATAAATGGTGTTCTCGGATTACCAAGAAAAGTAGATGTAAAATGTGTTAACAATGTCCAAAAATATTCATCAATCTTTTCAACAAACCAAAATACTGCTTTTGGTAGCCCCATGATTCCACCAGTTAATACTGCCTCTGTATATGTTGTATCCAATTCCGAAGGAACATTTCTAAACATTTGTAACATTAATACAGGTAGGTTAGCAATGTTCACTTGTTTGATGAATTCATCTGTAAAATGAAGGCAGTTTTCTTGCACAAGGGCGACTGCCATTGGCTTTGCTCCATTAATTGAAATCGATTCTATAATTTTTTGAATTATTTCATCTAATGTGTTAGTAAAACTTTGTTCAATGCGATTGGTGATTTGAGCTTTAACTTGATATCCAGAAAATATCCAAAACTTCGCTATTATCACAATAAAACTTAACTCAATATTCATTTTTAGTTTCTAATTTAAATTTCATAGCCCAAATATTATTGTTTGAATGACTTTAAATGTTATAATATTCATAATTTATTAAGGTGTATTTATTATGCTTAATATATCGTAATAGGTTTACCTTTGATAAGTAAAATGGTTCATATTAATAGTGAATAAAGCGTCAAAAGCAAATATTTAATATCCATAATATTATATTTTATCTGTTACTGTTATTATGAGCCTAAATTTAAATATTTTTTTGATAATTTTTGTTGACATTCTCTTAAAATCGTTTCAAATTTAATGTAAAATTGAAGCTAATTTTCCGCATATCGCATATGTATTGCGAATAGTAAATAATTAGTTTGACTATCATTATCTCTGCACATGCGTAATACTTATCTAATTCAAAATAAGTATTGTAAAATTATATACAAGTATTTGAGAATGCACTATGACAAAACATTTCACAACAAAGTAAATATAGTCTCCTTATTCATAGTAAAATGAATATATTATTTTAACATTAACAGAAAGTTCTTGTTTATATCTTGTTTCACGACACAACAACAGCTTATTCTCTATAGTCTACACATTAAGTTCCTCTGTACTGTCGCATATGTATTGCGAATAGTAAATAATTAGTTTGACTATCATTATCTCTGCACATGCGTGACAAAAGATTATTTAGTGAACAAAAGATAACAACACAAACACTTAAATTCTACATAATGTATAAGGCAATTTTTTCTCTCTATCGGTATCATTTTATACAAAAACTGATCATAATGTACTTAGCTATGAGTATGCACAACATCATATTATTATTGAAAGTGTTTATCTTTTTCTAATTGCCCAAGAGTTTTTTTTATTCTATCTCTATTTCCTCTGCTATTTGATTCTGGAGGAACTTAAGCCTTCCGGACGCTAAGTAAGAATAACAATAACAATTTATAACAATAATTATGTTATTGATAAAAACAACAAGGCTAAATACAGTGAATATACAAGAGGTTTTGAATAATTTAAAGAGTATAGAGATAATTCTAGACGTAACTGTAGGTCATGAACATCAATATAAACTCGGGCAGTGGTTCTCAAACTCTTTTTTTTCTTGTACCGCTCATGTATATTAATGATCAGTCATGTACCACTGAACCATTAAAAAATTAATTAGGATAGACCTATGTTTCAGAATGATAATACAGTAAAAAAATTACAGCTGTTTTGAAAGTATCTGTTATTTATTAATTAAAAAAATTACAATATTTTTAAAGTCTAAAAATTCAGTGCTGCATGATTCAAACAAGCGAGATGTCTGGTTCAGTCTTACTTAATTTTAAGCGCAAATTTTGCTCAAGATTCAGTTTATTGCGAAATTTATTATTTACTGTCACAATAGTAGAAAATACAGTCTCACAAATATAGGTGGCTGCAAATGGAATTAGAAACAAAATTGCTTTTCTGGACAACGATGGATATTGATTTTTAGTCTTTAGCCAAAATTCACCTAATTCTAATATGGTAAATTCAATATTCAAATATCCGTGACGTGGCGTGTGACTTGTTTGTAAAACTGATTTTGATAATATTTTAATTTAATCTATTGTTAAAGAATACCCTCCTTTTTTTATGACATAAACAGCCATTGTATAAGGACTATCTATGGTTAGTTTGTTATTTGGGATCGTTATTTTAACAAAGTGACATCTAAGCTTGGCTGTTTGGTATATTTATTATTTTATTAAGTGGTTAATTTATCTTAAATCCTATTGGTTGAGATTACGTCTTACGACTTTTCACTCTAAACAGGCTATTTTGTATTAAGTGAAAGCATAATTACGAGTATGCTTACGATTGCGTAGTTGCAAGTCCGGCTCTTAGGTCTGCTGGTTGTAGACGAGCCATTAGGGTTGCTATACACAAATAAGTTTCTCAAATTAAGGAGAAAATGTTAGTATTGTCATGTCTGCTTGGGTACCACCTTGAGAAGATTTGCGTACCACCTGTGGTACACGTACCACAGTTTGAGAACCGTTGGACTAGGGAATGACCGTACTAAAAGTACGAGTAGACTGTAGATTAAAATCTAGCTATAGACAGCATTTAATCTATCGAGATCTTCTCTAAACAATGTGTACACTGCAGCCGAATTTTTCTCTATAGTGTCTAGCTAGACTACCTTAGAACCACTCTACCTAGACTTCTCTATCCGATATTAACACTAGACTCTCGGGCTAGAGTTATTAGCTAGAATCAGTGGCGGCTCGTGTATAGGCACTGCGGAACTGCAGCACCCCCTATTTTCACTTGATATTATCGATAACATTTAACATAATGAGTCCTTTTTTCTTTATTTATTTTTGTAGTACAATACATATTCCTTAAGATTAATGTCAGTACTTCAGTAGCCATCCCCCAGTTTATAAAAAGGATACAAAAATCTTTGTATGGAACTGAGCGCTTCACAGTTCCAGCGACGTGGTGATTGACTGTTGTGCGCATTCGCACATAGGATGGGTGGGGGGAGCAATGCGGGACTGCCAGTTAGAGATAGATCTGTTGCTCTCGCAGTGCCGGTTCTGGCATGATAGTGGAAGGAAGTATTTTTTTTACTTAGCGTGTGTTGTGCTTAAAAACCGTGTACTATATTCTTTAATGTGATATAGTGTAGAATTATATTATTATTCTGCTTTCAGCTATTCTATTTGATTCATTTTTTTCTGTTCTTTTCTTTAACAGAAAGACTAAATGCGCTCGAAGTATTTTCAATTGAGAAAAATTTCCTCGGTTGTCATCCAGAGATCAAATAGAAAATTATTGAACTTTTTGGGCAAATTAAAACAAGAAGAATGGATTTCATTTTTTTAAATGAATAGATCAAGCTTTAACTGTAATAATTTAAGTTAAAGTAAGTATAAAATGTTTGTTTTTTTGTTAAGATTTTATCAAGTTCCTGAATAAATTTTCTTTTTTATACATGTATTTTTCCTTTTACACAATTTTAAAACAAAGGCTAACAATTTTCTGGAACGGCATCCTCACTAATTCTAGCCACTGGATTATTTTTACAACCACAGTGCCAGTAAAATCAAAAATTAAAATCATATTATTTAGAATTTATTCAATATTTTGTATTGTTTCTTGAATTAAAAGGACATTCTTAAAATGTATTACAATAACTCTCACATTTTAAGTATGCCTATATATACCATTGGTTTAATTTTACGTAGAAGGATTGCATAATTTAACATTACATAATATTGAATTCACATAAGGTTTTTAACCTAAAATGAGGTCCACACACTACATGACAACAGATTCACATGTGTATTACTCCAAAAAATATGTTCTACACGATATACGCATATAAATTATATATAAGCCTATATAGCTATATATAAATATTTTTTTACTGTGTACTAGAATGCTAAGCAATTAAAGCAACAACCGCGTATGTGTGTTTTATAATTATTTTCGAGCCAATTTTTTTTTTTGTCTTATCCAAACTTGGCACGCTTTAGCCACTCTTTCGGGTACTTTTGGCTATGGTTTTCGATATTCATTCATACGGCAATTTTTGGTTAAAATTATCCTGAGCAGAATAAAAGTAATTTTAATTAGGCATATTGATGTTATAAATTTAACAAAAGTAGTTTTTATACCAATTTAAAGGATTTGGTTTCACTTCTTTGAGCTACTAACCAAACTAGGGTAAACATTCCTAAAATATTCGGAAATATAGATATATGTCAAAATTTCAGAAAACATTCTAAATCAATCTTTAGTGAGACGTGAATAAATATTTTTTAAGACTTAGATATTGTTATTTAAAAATTGAGATAATATATTTTTCAAATTAAAGAATGTATAAATGCGAATACTAGGCACTGTACAACAGAAGACCCTAGACAAATTATTTACACTAACAACAACAACAATTTAAAATAAAGTTAACATCTCCAGTCAATTTTTTTTATTAAATTATATAAATTTAAAGTTAGTTAGATTTAATGAAAAAGTTGAGTTATATATCAGTCTTATCTGAAATCAACGTCCCATTACTCCTTATTGGTATTCCAGATCAGATGGAGAAATCTAGAAGCTTAATCCAACATGTTTCGGTTCTTTATTAACGTACCATATTCATGAAAAAAATGAAAAAGTGTAATTAAAGAATCAATTAATATGTGTTAAAAAAAAGGTTAAATTGAGTAAAAGAAAAAAAAATGTGAATTATGAAAATGAAAAGAATATGATTAAAAAATATTTTCAAACAAACAAACTAACATCGTCATTGTGGTATTAGAACCTGGATCTTCTGGAAATTTTGAGATATTTTGTACCCCACTTTACTGTTATAAAGGAGGGTTGCATAAAGACATAGCATGAAATACAATGGTTATAGCAGTTTATTAAATAAAGACAAAGGAGAATACATAAGCATAAAGATAGATAGTTCATTAGGTTTCTGTTGTATGATCAATTAAGGATACATGGGAATAACAGTATTTAAATAAAATAATGGTATGGCATAATACAGCTGGCTACTAGCATCGCGGCATGTTTGAAGTGTCCTTAAGATAAAGCATTATGAGAAAAAGATCGATACCTTTGGTTAACTGCATTATAAATTCTAAATTAGCCAATAAATCATGACAACTTGTTGCCGGCAAGCAATCGACCCGTCAACCGGGGCCGTAGGTGACAATTACAGGGTTTACCTAAGAAAAGACTTAACATCACCACATGTGTGACAAACAAAGAATGTGCGCTTAGGTATGCCACGTTAACTCATACCGCTCTTAGTTATCAACATACATAGAAGGCTCCGAGACAAGGGCCTAGCCAGGGGGGTGTTTGTGGGTTCAAACCCCCCACAAAATTTTATGAAAAACGTATATATGGCTTTATTTATGGTTCAAACAATATCAAAATTAAAATACAAATTAGGGATATGTGTTACCATAAAAAGCACTTCAGAGAGCTTCTAGAGGTGTTAAATATTTAGAAATTTTCCTAACCTGCGGCATTTAGGGGGTTATTTGACCATTAAAAAAACACTTCACAAAGCTTCAAAAAGTGTTTAGTATTTAGAAATTTTCCAAGTATTCGGCAACTAGGGGGCTATTTTACGATGAAAAAACCCACTTCAGAGCGCGTCTAGAATTGTGTATCACTTAGAATTTTTTCTAGCTTCCAGCAATTGGGGGATGTGCCCACCAAACCTCCCCTGAAATTATTGGCTGGCTACGGACTTGCTCTGAGAGTCGTTTAACCATTTTTACCGGCACGTGTGACTATGTATCACGTACATTTGGCAAACAAGGCTGGTTTGTGTGTAATGATAAAGAAACTCAGATACTTTTCCTTCTTCATAAGCTCCAATGTGTTGCTACTTATCACATTAGTAAGTTGTGTTTACACAGTTCACACTTAGGTTGGGTTTTAATAATTACACTCACTGAAGTATTGAAAGCTAAATTAAGAAATACTAATTGTAGTTCTTGTATGTGCTAATTCCTAGCTTCAAAATCAGATCCATAGCAAGTGTTCAAAATGGCGGCCCCTAACGTCATTACTATAATTGAGGTGGCGTATCAATGACTGGCGTAATCTTTCGAAAACACGTGGTGTTTCTTGAACCTTATCACATACAGCACCTATCCTGGCTAACAGGTCTTCCTCGGATTCAATGGCTGTCTCGTACACCAAAGCTTTGAAATTATTATTATTAGCACCGCGTCTTACTACCCGTTCGGGTTATACGCACTTACGCTAATGTGTAATGGTAGGGTGATTGTGAGATGAAATGAAGGATCTACAGTTTAACGTGGAATCCGAACCACGGTGGAGGCCTGGCATTCCTCACATTCACAAGATGTCTTGTCAGAGGTGAAGGAAGGGTTTGGTAATCAGATAAATCTTTGCCGGGACCGAGGATTGAACCCCGGCCGCCAGCATAGAAGTTTGACACCTTACCCCTAGACCACCAGGTCACCAAAAGCTTTGAAAAAACCCCACAGAAAAGTATAACGTATTAAGGTAAGGAGAGCGTGGTGGCCACGCAACAGCCATACAGGCTCCCTTCCTGGCAGGAATTAACACTTGTCTTTGAAATCAAACATGCATGATTATCTCGGAAATGGGAAAAGCTAGACAGTTTCTCCAAGACACCTTTTTTTTGTTAATTTCTAATCCTTGTTTTGTAATCTTAAGTCAAAATTAGTAATGCCTACCTACTCTGACATATTTTATTGCAGAAAAAAGTGTTACATCCCCCTCTTTTTTATATAATGGGGGTGGGTAATGGTAACAGCACATTTAGTTTATTAATGATCAAGGTTTTAATAAGTAGTATACAAAGATTCGTTGTAATACCTTAAGCAGTTTTCATAATATGTTATATAACAATCGTTTTTAGCTCTGTCTTTAGGGGTGAGTACCACTCTTAATATTTAAGATGTACCATAGGTTGCTGATGTGAATTATTCTATTTTACCCCAAGGAATAGCCTGGCAAAGTTTGATGCAATGTTTTAGATACACGTTTTATATACCTAGAGATTGAAAAAATCAGTATCTAACATCCAAAACAGTAAGTTAGTCCATCTGAAAATAAACAAATGAGTAGGATGTATCTTCACTACGCCCTCCTTTTTTGTTTTAAATCAAAGAAAGGTACTTTTAGTGTTATATAATATTGCCGAGTAAACATTTAAATCTTCTTGAAGAGGAGAGACAAAGGGAAAGTGCATCACAACACGAAATAGAAAATTACAATCCTCCATTACGTATAGAAGAGGGTAGCCATCCTCATAGTATTCATCTAGCAGTACATACAAATTGTTTATCATTGCTCCGTCAATTAAAGATAAGTTTCTGTTGAATGCAATCATGTCTAGTGTCTCTTTCACATCCTTTACAATAATCATTCTTCCTACCATTTTGCTAAGAAGAATATCCGGGTCTTTCATAAAAGCTTCTGTAACATCATTTGCTCCATCTTTTGAATAGCCACAATAATCCCAGAGTCAATTAAATGTACGATTGATTCAATATCAGGGTAGAAATGAGGTGTCGTCAAGTAACTGGTCATAGCTCCTAAATACGAATTTATCACTACCAAACTTAACAACAAACACAAACCAAGAAAGTATTTCTCATGAGATGAGACTGGTGAGAAAATGGTGCTGCCAGTCACAAAGACCCGAACTGTTTCTAAAGTTGTTTGTAACTCTAAAGTTGTGTCTTCCCTAAAAAGTTTCCATAAAAATGTAATGACAGGTAGTAAGCAAAAGAAAAGAATCCATGTATGGCCAGTAAAGGGTAAAACTACGTTCAGGTATTGTGGAACTCGCAAAGCTTTTGGAACTACCACGGTCATGCAACACTGTGTCAAAGGATATGTTGATTTTAATATATTTCCTGAATTTAGTAAAAATTCACTCCCATAAATGTCTGGGATCCTCTCTTTAATATGAGATTTTGTCTTCCCTTCGGTGGGATCTATCATATTTGGTTTGGTCAACAAAATTGTCATTGTTCCATTCATATTTTCAATAAAGGTTTTAATTAAATAATGTTCAACTTTGATAAGTTCTGATTTGAGACCATACATATATCTTCCTTGATATACTGCTATTTCATGTTCCTTTATGTTGTTAAGTTTGTTTGAAAACAGTTTGTGCATTTTATAGGATGACATTTTGGGAAGTTCTATAAATGAGGTTTTCTGTTGAAACTGATTGTAAAACCATGCAGTAGTGTTTTGTGTAAGAATGTATGATATAATCCCATCATTTGTTAAATAGCTTTTATTAAGAGATATCACCACTACATTCAAAATATGATATTCTTTCCACGTCCTATAACATTCTTCTTTAAATATGTTTATTACGTTTTGATCTTTTGAAGTGATTATTATGATAAATGGTGTTCTCGGACTACCTAGAAATGTAGATGTAAAACGTGTTAACAGTGTCCAAAAATATTTGTAAACAATTTCAACAAACCAAAATACCACTATTGGTAAACCCATGATGCCATTAAACATAACCTCCTCTGTATATATTTCCTCCAAATATAAAGTATCATTTTCAAACATTTGTAGGGTTAATAAAGGTATGTCTGTAAGGTGAATGTGTTTGAAGAATTCATTTGTAAAATGCAGGCAATTTTCTTGTACAATTGTTACTCCCATTGGGTTCCCTCCATGCTTCGAAATTGAGTCTGTTATGGTTTGAATTATTTCAATGAATTTGTGTGTAGAACCATGTTCAATGCGATTCACTATTTGAGCTTCAACTTGATAATCAAAGTATTAAAAAAAAGTTGTTAAAACCACATTTGCACCAAGATTCATCTTTAGTTTTGTCCATTAAACAATAATTTTTAATTTAACTTAAAATAGTATACTATTTATCAAACAAAATATATAATATAAAAAAACTTGATTAAAAAATTAGCAATATTTTACTAATTTAAAGATTATATTAGGTATTGTATACATGTGTGTTCTCAATTTTTTTAAAGCTATTTAAAATTTATCAGCAATAAAATTGAATGTGTAAATGAAGCACATATGTTGAATATTTTTTTTACAGCACTGCGTCTGACTAACCGTTCGGGCTATACGTTCTGAAGTTAATTATTTTTTCAAACTGGTTTTATAAAAAAAATCAGTAGTTTTACCAATATTGAAACAAAACAACTAAATATATATATATATATGTTTGTGTTAACAGATTTAAACTTTCATAGAGACAATACTTTACACATATTTCTTTTTAAATATCTCGATTTAGAACTGATCCACAGTATAAGAGTTTGTCCTGTAGACTGGCATCAGCGTGGTGCTTTTATTACTTATAGTAACCATGCAATAATTAATGAGATAAAATTATCTTGCTCTATGCCTGTGTGACGAAAGCTTATCAAACAAAAAAAAAACTGAATTTATCATGCGTTTAATTATTTCTTTATACGTATTGTTATTTTCTTCTGTATCGAAAAAATTAAGTAATATCAAACCTGTAGAACTGTATTTAAAAATATATATGTATATGTAAGAGCTACAATTTAAAATATATATATATATAAACTTAAACATAAGGTATAACATTTTAAAATATTATAATTTAAATTATTTTATAATACATTTATCAGATCTATATTGGATTGATAAAATTAATGTTACCAATAGTCTAGATAATAAAGTGGTTGAGTATAGGTGCTTAAGCCAAGGTCAAGCCTTATACTCTGACTCCAACTCCTAACATATCCTTACTTATAAAAAATAATAGATTGCGGTCATGTTAATATTTAAGTAGTGTAATTAAGACTTAGATTAAACTATTACCAGTATTCCTAACATCACTATAAATAAGCAATGAGGAGGTTTTTACTTTATCCCCTTTTATCTTCTTATACAGTAGCCCTATAGCTTCTTTGGTGCTGACTGACAGCTTTGAAAAGTTACCAGACCAAATTATGTATCCTTACGCCGAACCATATGATCTGCAAAAACATGTGTTTAGCAGCTGTCACTTCTGACGGTCAAAATTTGGGTGTATACCTAAATGTTGACTGTCAGAAGTCAGCTGTGAGCTGTCAGTCAGCACCAAAGAAGCCATGAGGCTACTGTATAAATCATTACAATGAAAAAGATATTCTTTCC
Source organism: Timema shepardi (assembly GCA_902151425.1). NCBI lineage: Eukaryota > Metazoa > Arthropoda > Insecta > Phasmatodea > Timematidae > Timema > Timema shepardi. Next base: position 13,098 of record CABFVX010007766.1, read on the forward strand.
TTATTATTGCTAATTTATTTTATTTTATATATTTAACGTGCACTTTCTTAACCGACTAATTATTTCAGAACATAACTTATAATCTAATTAAATCTAGAACATACAAAACACCCAGCCTCAAGCCATTAACTCATTATAGTGAAAGGGAAAACTCTAGTTCTATAAATGATACATTTTTCGGCCATCCTAGGAATCGAACCCCGGAACCTTAGCTCAGTAGACAAACAAGCTACCGACAGAGATAAGGTGTTTGACAAATATATTTTAAATATGGACTTCTCTTTGATAATAAACTCTTAAATTCTTTCATTACATAATCGAACATTGTCTTACTTTAATAATCTCTATTCTCAAATTAAGTATTAATTTAAAAAAAATCATTATTATTAAAAGGGCCTAATATTTTTACATTTGCTATATCCCGGATTTTAGTTAGTATTAAAAAAAATAGTCCTTAATTATTTTAATACTCATATCCTCCACAAAGCTATTCGAGCAGTCGAATTTCTATAAGTGTATATCTGTTTTACTAAAATACCATTGTTTAGTATTCTTAACTGTCGGGTACTTGATCTTTGCAAAGTCATTGTCTCATAACATAACTCAAATATAGAAATGAAAAAAATAAAATGTTTTCAATGTGTATAAAACCTACAGGACAGATAATTAATTTTGTTTCAAACTTTTTTTTTAGTTCAAATCTTTTAACACTAGTTATATATAGTTTTTAGTTGATCCCAAATTATTTTTAAGTAATTTATATAACTTCAATGAAATGAACTTACAATTTGAAAAGTCTTTTCAAATGTTTTGTAATATATTTGACTCGTAGACATTCATAAAAATGGATAATTTTTTAAAAAAACTTGGTCATATCATCATGATGGTACAAAAAAAATGTGTGACACGCAAATAAAAGGCTGTTAGTCGGATAAGATACATTTTTAAATATGTCGCACATTATTTTGGTTTATAGAACACAATCAGGCAATACATTAATTTGTTTCTTTTAAGCCCCACATATTTTTAACCTTTTTTGACTTCAGTGTATTTACATTAGAAGATTGAGATTAAGGTAGATATAATTTATATGAAATGTTTCTACATTTATGAGGGGGAAGAAACATTTAATCTTAATCAAGATTCCAGCCCAAATTCCCCATTTCGTCAGCAATCCTGTCTTTTGAGGGATTTAGAACTTACAGCAAGCTACCACAGTGTCAGTTTCATAACATCAGTTGTTGATTATTATTATTATTGAATAAAAATGAAGGTGGAAACATACCTGGTTTGGTTTTAATTCATCATTATGTCTTTCTGTGAAATTTCCCCATTAAGTTACACAATGATACGAAACATATATTACTACAGTCGTGCTCGGTTGGGTTGGTATCAATCTCTTCGTGCGCAATAAACTAGGCCTATAAGCAATGGTTCCATTTACCAATAATTTAAGGACAGAATAAGGGCACAAAATACATACGAATCTATTAAATATTCTCTTTGTTCATATTTTACTATCAAGAATTCATTTCACTGATATTTTATATAACAATCTATATTTTGTTCGTGTGTAAAGTTAAATTTTACAATATAGAAAATTTAGGACTTTGAAGCAAATATTTATTGGGGGGAGGTGGGGAAGGTCCGCTATAAAATTTTAATAAAGCTTCAGACAGTAAGATTCGTGTTAGGTTTTATACATTGTACAATTTGGGGGAATAAATTCTGTGTCCTGGTCCTAAGAACCTTAATAGAAAGAAGAAAAAAGCTCATATACACACCTATAATAATAATATTATTATTATTATTAACGCGTCTTACTACCAGTTCGGGTTATACGCACTTACGCTGATATGTAATGGTAAGGTGATTGTGAGATGAAATGGAGGACCTACAGTTTAACGTGGGATCCGAACCACGGTGGAGGCCTGGTATTCTACACATTCGTAAGTTGTGATTAATACACGTCTTGCCATAGGTGAAGGAAGGGTTTGGTAATCAGATAAATCTTTGTCGGGACCGAGGATTGAACCCCGGACCCCCAGCACAGAAGAATGATACCTTACGCCTCACCTAGACCGACAGGTCACCCGAAACATCCTCTTATAAGACTTCTACAAGTTTTCTTGGTTAAATAATTGATGATTAACTAATCATGCAGAGGTAATAATTGGTTTAAAGCGACATTTAGACTTTCATCTCTCTTGTTTGCTAATGGAATTGGTAGGTACTTTGATACTTGCATTGTGCTTTACAGTTTTCACATTCATTCTCTTTAATAAAGAAGGTATGTTTCCTTAGGGCTATCTTCCTCATCTCAAACAATTAAAAAAAGTCGTTAATCAACCTTTATGTTCAACTTTCAAATATGAATTGAATTATCGTCAGAGCCAGAGGTTTAATTTTTATTAATATATATCTATTATCCTATTAATCATGACTTGCTAATTATATGCTTAAAAAGATGTCAAATCAAATAATAGCAGGATTTAAAAATAGAGTTAATTTTTAATATTTATACAACTAAAACAAATCTCCATAAATCACAAGAGGAAATTTGTAATAAAAATATTTTATTTTGTATTGGCTTTTTCTTTTACATTATAAAAATTTAAATTTGTATAACTTTATAATTCCTGGTGTAGTGTTGTAGATTTTTTTATTTCGTAATAATTCAAATAAAAAGTACCCACCCTTAATATAGTTCAATAATTAATGACAAATTTCAGAACATTGAACTCAATGACTCCCAATGCGTTTTGCTCTTTTGTTCACTGCCCCACACCCTTCTCCGAGGAAAAAGTTCCGTCTACCTCCTTTCTAAAAGCTAATGAAAGAGTGGTAAAATCGAAGCAAATTGAGGAACCTTTCAAAAAGAATTCCTTCAAAACATTGTGAGACCCTAAAGGTTATTGGAAGGGTGGCCCAAATAATATCCAAGGAGTCACAAGAGAACACATGTTTATTATTTGTTTACATAAGTTAATCCTCAAACATAAGCCGTACATAACTGTTTCAACAATAACAATATTGATTTGACCAATTTAACGTCTTTAAAGATTACCTTTAGTACTGCAAATATGAAAATTATTTGTTGACCAAACGTCATTTAATATTACTTTTAATATTACAAATATGAGAATTATGTGTTGACCAAACGTCATTAAATATTACTATTAATATTAAAAATATGAAAATTGTGTGCTGACCAAACGTCATTTAATATTATTTTTAGTCAGTGCACCAGAGGCCCCAAACCCAACAAACCAATAAACGTAAATTAATTAAAGCAAGAAAAACGTCAGAGTGAGCCGGTAGATAACCCTACATATTTACAATTAAATATACTCGTGGCGATTCCACGAGATATTCCTAAAGCCCCAAAGAAAGGTTAAATTCATTTATAGTTAATCCCAAACGGTAATTTTGAAAAGCGTGACATCCCTCCCCCCCTCCCCCATAATGATATCGTAACAGAATTTTGAAGTTTGTGCCCTAGAGAAGATGTGAGTCGGCGCCATCACCTAATAAATGCCAGTGGTACAATGAGTAAATAGTTTAAACATACAACCCATTTTATAGTACACAAACCTCGAGCAAATTCACAGTGAGGGGGAAGCAGGGGGGAGAAGAACAAACAAAAGAAGGGAGGTGAGCAGCGCTCAGGTGGGGGAAACGGCGACACTGAGAAATATAGAAAATACCAGGAAACTTCCACAACCGGAAACTACTCTGGTCAAAATCATTCTTTCTTCATTGTGGGCGTGGCAACCATCACGAGAGCGGGGTGTTGAGTTCGACCCCCCCCCCTTCAGTCCGCGTTGTACTTCCCTCGGTGAAGTGTGTCGTTAGGTGTGAGCTCCGGAGTGCCCCATTCAGCAAGGCAGGCGGTGAGTACAGCCCCATGTTACGGACCATCATACAGTGTTTCTTCTTTGGAGTAACTTGTTTTTTCTTTAGTGTAAAATCGTTACAATATATATTGTCTAAAAATAAAAAAAAGAGCTCCTCTTCTCATTATGTCCTCAACCTTCCTGTAGGAACGGTCTGTTACGCACTAATCCCTAATTTCAACGTTAAGGTGTAGCGTATAAAAAAAAATCATTTGTAATAATTCTGAGTCAAGTGATCTTACGTTAAAATAAACCAATTTAAATCCAAATTACTTGATTTCTATTCAAGAAGCAATCTAATCTACTTAAGGTAAAGTTGATAATATCAAAATTCCTAAACTAACGATTGAAATGTGAGACACGAACCAGAGGAAAAAAAAAGTACGTAACAATGTAACCCGACTCGAGGAACTTCACCAACTCGTAAGAAACGGTAATTCAACTACTCCCAGAATCGGATATTATAACGAAGGGCACGACTACACAGACAACAAATCCCCCAAATACATTTCCTTACACTGGTTTGATGCGATTTTCCGTCTTGTTGTTTTCTTGTAACGATAATAGTAGAAAGGATATAATATAATATACAAATATTGTTTTAAAACAGAAAAAAAGTAATATTATGTATTATATTTTATCATATGACCTAAAGAAATTCTGTGTGGCAAGCCGTACCACTTATTTCCACTAGTATTAAAACATTAAAAAAATTAAACTTTTTGTCATGCTGAGCTAGTTGGTCTATATTCAGGTACATTAGACAACGTAATACAATGTTCCTTTATTTATTTAAATAAGAACAGCCCCGCCTAGATGGCATAGCTATCCAACTCGCTAGTTTCATATTGAACTAGACTGCTGAGGACGGGGATACCCAGGTTCGAATATCGGTCGCGTGAACTGGGGGTGGTTTTTACTAAATGGTTTTTCACTCTCCCTCCACGCAAATGTGGGTTCACGTCCTCTAAATCCAACCTTCCCAATTCCTAACCCATTAGCGTAATTAGTACTTAAGCGTATAACCCGAAAGAGTGTTAAGACGTGGTGCTAAAAAAAAGAAAAAAAAGAACAAGTCACGCCACTAAATTCATAATAGATGCTTAAACATTAAGTAGACATACCAATTAGAATTGAATGATGTCAATTCTTTAATTATTAATATGTATATATTTGAAACAGCATCTATTATTAATATTCAACAAACACAGAGTTAATTAAGCTATGGATTATTGGACGAATGATACAAATAAAGGCATAAATAAATCAATTCTTGGAGTGGTTTACAAAGATTACTTTTTTTTAATATCTCAATACATAATGTTAATTAATCGTTATAAGACGTTTAACATAAATTACACCACTGTTAACAAAGCCTATTATAATGAAAGTATTTGACAAATCACCGCAACTATTTCAGTAATTTATCGAATTGCTCTCAAACATTGAACATACACTTTTTTCACCATCCCAATTGATTACTACGCCTGGGTATGAATTTTTTTCTGTTTGCTCAGGAGGTAGGTGAACCCACCGCCCACACATTTTTAGTTAAATAATCAGCTTCCACTATGTCGAACAGTCAATACAAAACAAAACAAAATCGGTAATGTTAAATAATTATTTTTTCATTTCTCATGATGAAACAATTAATTTTAATTGCTGTTTTTCTTTTCGAAATCAAGCAATGAACCTATTATTAACTGTTGAAACTGTATTTAAAACCATTGTAAAGTTTTCCCTTTAGTCGCCATGGTTTAAAGTTTAATATCTATTACTTTTCATAAGGGTATCTTTCGTTTCCTCTTACATTAATGTTTACGTTATCTAAAATAATTGTTGCACCTTCCTTTGTGTTTCAAATGTATGCTTCATAATTTTACCTATTATTGAAATTGATTGTTGTTTTGTTTAGTAATTATTCAACCTAAACATAATAACTTTACATCTTCAATGCGATCTATAAGAAGCAAGTCCTCAAAATACGGTAATTTGTCTTTCATGCAAAGTCCATTGTAATGAAAGGGGAAGTATTTTCGGAATGTTATGTAAATAAATTATCGGTTTTTGAAAAGTAAATTGAATCCAAATATTGTTTGAAATTTGAAATTTGAAATTTGGCTCTCCAATAATACATGATTTTTATTTCATAGATACTTATGACAAAGTCCTAATTCAAAATAAAAATGAAATACCAGTATTAAAATTGAGTGTCTTTAACATTTGTAAACAAAATTATATATATATATATATATATATATATATATATATATATAATGTGTAGCACACACAGCGTAAAAAGCTGTTTAATTATAAATTTTAAACTTGAAATTTTTACCAATTAAGGTTCCAAATTATTTTATTATTTTATAGAATATAAATAAATACCACTATTTCCAATGCCGTTTAAATGATTTTGGTTTTAGTTTCCTTCATTTTCTTTAGTCAACAATCGAAGGTTGTTTTTATGTGATTTCTATTCATCCACGGTTAGGAGCGTCAGCCCATAAGCTGGTTAGAACTGTCCACGCCATCTGGTGGAAATCCCATGTACTAGGGAGTTGAGGAAATGTGGTGGTTCCCTGTTACCTTTCATACAGAATTTCTATGTGCGAGCGTGAAAGGGACTACCAATTTTACCGCAAAGGTATTTTCACACACCACCTTCCATGGTTCGAGATTGGACCGAAGGCATTACTTCCTCTCCGAAGAAAACTATGCTACGTATTTATATAATTCAAGAAACATCCGTTGATCTTGGTTGGGCTCTGAGTCAAGAAATTGACCCCAAGACCAAAGAGGTCGACTGAGTTTTATTATTCCACTTTAATCACACAACTTATCTAATCACATTAGGCCTGAAGTGTTTTTTTTTGTAAGGAAGACAAAGTACCGCTACATCCGAATGTTTTCAAAATGCACGTTAGCTCCACCCCATGACAAAACTACAGCGTGTTTTGATTCTATAGTATTTTCTCACGGAAAAAAAACAACAGACGGATGGGATGGCATGGCAAAACTAATTTTTTCACATTCAGTTGGTCATGGATGAAGCTTTGACTTAAATAAAAATCTCAAAGTTCGACTTTGACAACCACATTACTTCTTCTATTCTAGGATTCGCAAGAAAGAAAAAAGGTTTTATGGAATCACACCACAGCCAGAAGATATTTTTTCCTAAAATCTTTTTAAAACGTGTCATGGCTAAACGTAATTATTAATCACGTTATGAAGATAGTGATGGGAAAGTAAGGTTTTAACATAACGCTACTCCCATTTTTGTAGCAGGCTGGCGTATTTAGGACTTATTATTATTATTATTATTATTATTACTATTCTATGTTGTCTTACAAAAGGGCGCCATCCCAATTGTCAGTGAAACTAAACCATCAATGCACCCTGTCCTCTGCTTCCACTCCATCCTCCAGATATTTAGCCCTTACCTGAGCTTAATAAACCAGAAAATGAATACACAAAATACGATGCTACCATTACTGATACATTTATTTACATTATTTGGTTTTTAAAATCAAGCGTAAATAAGAGAAAAAACATTTTACTTGTTGAATTAATACTTCAAAAATCAAAACCAATTTCACAAAAAATATATTCATAAAAAGATTACTATGATACAATAAATATTAAATCATGTTTTTAATATTATGTTTCAAATATATATATACATATATTNAAATAAAGACAAAGATGGCATTTGGTTCTAATATACACACTTAAAAGAGATCTAAAATATATATCTACCCACTTGAAAAACTGGAAGTATTATTTAAGTAATTTATGTAGGGATTATGTTAAAGATACAGAGATATAAATTATTTTTTTAGAGATTATTCACAAACTTTATTTTAATTCTACATACTATTCTTAAAATTATTTAACATAGTGCTTATTATAAGTACATCGCAAAATTATTGTAATTAATGTCTCTATATTTAGTTTCTACATGACATTAGGTTTTAGTTGGAATATTTTCCTACAAATGATAGTAGATTAAAATATATTGAGCCAAATTTGTTTAAAACTTCACTCTAAATTTTCCTGGACTAAAAACACACTAAATAATACAACTAAAAAAAACCATATTATACAAATTACGATGGTACATAGGCAGTCGTTCGAAAAACTCGACATGGCTAGAAACTCGTGATTATCACCAAGGATGGGTAAATATTTTCAAATAATATCACTTGACTAGAAAAAATTATATTAAATATGGCAAATCCATAAAATTTCAAACTATTCTAACGGTCTGTTGTTGCGGGGATCCCCTCACACTAAACTGATTCATTGACTCAAATCGATTCACGCATGCTCTATAAAATTGATTAACTATCCCTCTATTATTAAATAAAACATGATTCATGACTAAACAGCATTGTATGGATGTACATAATAAGTTTGGGTAGTAAGAAACCATTAGAAAATTTAAAGATATTTTTATGTGTTCAGCGATGATAATATTATATTATATTTTTTGTTATCTTATAGGCAATGATATTTTATCCAAATAATTGGCATATGAATATAAAAATTATATCTAATAAGTTCTCAGATAATTTTATAATTTCTAATATTAAGATAAAGTATTGTGATTGTGAAAATAATCGGTCTCGAGTTTATGACAAATTTTAATATTTTATGTAAAAATGAAAAAAAGTGACTTTTAGAGTTTTATCTGTCCCCATATCTGTCTGTCTCTGTCCCTCTCTGACCTTGGATACGTAACGGTTTGATGAATTTTGTTCAAACTTGATATCTGGATATTATAGGGATATGCCACAAAATGCTATTTTTTACCCTAGCCATTCAGCTATGGGTAGTTTATGAATGAGTATTTTTATTTAATTCTAAATTGTTTGAAAACAATTATAATAATTTTGTTTAAAATGCACATCTAGGATTTATTTGACATGACGAATAACAATATATACTTGATTTTTGGGCAAAAATTCGTTGAAGAGTAGTTTATTGATCACTAATTTTTTAACAACTTTATAAATATTTTACAAATGGCCCTAAAGTGATGGTTTCGAATGGGAATTTTGAGAAAGTTTGACATATCAATTAACACTGTATATTTGTTTTTGGGGCAAAAACTCATTTGTGGATAGTTTACTAACAAATTATTTTTCAAAAACTGAACATATTTTTAAATGGTCATAACGATTGGGTAAATCGGGAGTGTTTTATTTGACAAACAAACCTGAATACTTTGTTTTTGGTAAAAATTCAATGAAGGTTTTTTTACTGCAGACTGATTTTTGAAAACGTCTTGAAAGGTTATGCTTAAAAGTATTCCTAGGAAGTGTTTAACATGACTGGGATAGCTAAATACTTTTTTTGGGGAGGATCTGTTTTTTAATTTAAATGTTTAAAAAAATATCTTTATCGATTTGGTTTAAAATTGGTGTCGTGAGACTATTTTATGTATAAAAAATAATTTATCTTTATTTAGCTAAATTAAATTCATTCAAGGGTATCTTACTTAAATTAAATTATAGAAAATTTGAATGGTTTGGAAATCGACCTTCAAAGTGAATTCAAAATTGTTATCTGTGAATAGTTTTTCATTATAAATTAGAAAACGTTTTAATTTTTCCAAATAACAAATAATTTTAAGGAGTTCACAAATAATTCATTTTTGAAATTTTGAATTTTGTTAAATATATTGAAACACTTTCGTTTTAAAGTTATCCATAAAGAGTGATTATTGTGATTAACAAGTTGATGTGTTTGTTTTTATGAGTAATACCTACTTAAATATAACTTATAAAAATCCTTGGTTGGAAAATTTTCTTTGAAGCTATAATACACAACATGAAAACTTTTGTTTTATTGTGTTGTAATGTTTATTTTTCATTTGATATTTGTACGTAAAAATGCTTCTAACAGATATAAGCCAGAGATAGACCAACGAAAAGAAAGACACGTTTAGAGGGTCGTAATACCTGTCATTTTATGTATTTTTATTAATTTCATCCAAGTTTGAAATTGATTTTTATTTATATATATATATATATATAGAGAGAGAGAGAGAGAGATAAAGGCGAAGACTGATATATATATATATATATATATAGCCTGTCTTCTAACAATGAAGAAATATATTTAGTCTTCTAAGCCTTGTTAATTACCCAAAATCACAGAAAATCACTTTGGCTTGTTTACTTGAGCCTATTAGAATCCTTCCATTTAAAATTTTATTTTTCAGTAAAGTGCGCGATAAATATCAAAATTTATACACCCTTTATTAGAATGTACTTTATGGGGTACATTAATACACTTGAAATATAAATAGAAAACTATCAAAAATTACTTACGTCCCTTGACTCAAGGTCAATACAATTTCCAATTGCATTAGAGCCCTTGAACATACTGTTCAAACAAAGCTCATATTTGTGGCGTGGTATATAAAATAAAGCAATAGATATTATAGGAGTATTAGGCGTTACAATCGTATTGAATAAAGTGTAAACACCTCATTGTGATAAAAACAATAGTTCACCGTGGAACTATAATTTATATTCTATCACTATATATTTTCTGCAGTATTTGACAAGCTATCTATAGAGATGATATTTAGTTTATACATGAAATTTGGTTTTAATTGGAATATTTTCCTACAACTGATAGCAGATTAAAATATATTGAGCCAAATTTGTTTAAAACTTTAATTTAAGCTATTGAAGTTCACTTACAGTCATAGAACTTATTTCTTGGGGATGCAAGGCCATGGTTAAAGTTTTCTGTTAAATAAAAGAACCGAAAAAAAAATGAATCAAATAGAATAGCTGGAAGCAGAATAAAATCTAATTCTACACTATTCTAAAATTTATCACATTTGTAAAACTATTGAATAAATCACCCCGCTTTGGGCGTCGATTGAAACACTACGGATTAATTCCCTGATATAATCATGCTGTGGTGATGTTTAGGTTTTCTATAGCTCCGTGGTCGAGCGCCTATCATCACTGTACGGAAAAGATACCGTTTAACCAGCTGTCTATAGCTCCGTGGTCGAGCACTAATTAGAACGGTATAATTAATAAATGTAAGAAAGAGAACTGTTGATGGCTGTTTATTCCCACACGGTTTATTTAAATGACATCTGTTAATTATTTATACATACTCCAATTAAATGCTTTATATTAATGCACACTTGTGATATTAATGTAAGTTATTTTATATTGTGATAGACTGTGACAGCCAGTGTGTGGCTCTGACTGCGTTGTGCGTGAGCGTGGGTGTTAGAGCAACTTGTGTGTTTGGCGTTTGGATACCTGGCTGATACGACAAACGGTTTATATATGACATACCCCTTGCATATTTCTCTCTTTGCCATCAGTGTAAGGTCTAATTAATAGAAAGATTCCTGGCAACAGGTGTTGTGAAGGCTAGCTTATTATTGGTATAGGGAATTGGCGTCTTTGCCAAATACCGTGGAGTTGTTCCTTTTAACAGGAAATAGCGTATTTGTTCTTTTAACAGGAAGTATTGTATAAAAAATTCATTTAGGAATGTAATCCTTTTCACATTATTTCTGAGGAGCTCGTGTTTCTTCATGGATGAATTTTAAAAGGATACTATACATATATTACTTTAAAGAAAAATTACCTTCATCCATGACTTTTTATATATTTTAGATTGATCTTAACCAATATAATTACACATTCAAGAATACGATACATGGTTTTTAAGCACAACACAACACGAGTAAAAAAAACTTCCTTCTACCATCCCGCCAGAACCGGCACTGCGAGAGCAACTGTTGTGCTCTCTCTACCTGGCAGTCCCGCCTTCCTCCCCACCACCTCTTAAGTGCACATGCGAACAACAGTCAAACACCACGTCACTGGCACTGTGAAGCTCACAGTTCCATACAAAGATGTTTGTATCTTTTTCATAAACTAGGGTATGGCTACTGAAGTACTGCAATTAAGCTTAAGGAATATATAGTGTACTAAAAAAATTAAGAAATAATTAAAGAAAAAATGACTCATTATATTAAATGTTATCGATAATATCAAGTGGGAATAAGGGGTGCTGCAGTTCCGCAGTGCCTATACATGAGCCGCCACTTGTTAATTTTCAAATAAGTGATCTATTTTTCCAAACATTCCTAATTTTAAAAAATAAATTCAAAATAAGGTCCATTCTAAATGGATTTTATAGACATCCAAATTTAAAAAAAATTCACACAATTAAGATAGAAAATAGGTAGCTAATTTAAATTTACAAAACATTTACAATCCAAATAATTGTTTTATTGTAATTTGATTTTAAAACCTTTGCAGATAAATGAGGTTCCACCAAATTTGACTCGGAATATCGTAGTACCAACAATCGTATTATTCTATAGTTGATCGATCTCTCAAAACAAGGATAAAAGGTAGCTTAAATAATTAACCTAATACAGCTTGTTCCAGGCGTCAAAGTAAGGTACAGTTTTCTGTATTATACTTTACAACAGTGGAATAGAAAACAGTCAACCCGTTTCAAATAATGTTTAATAAATCTGAAAAATGAAAATTTTCAAATGAGCTAAACAAACTTCTGATCTAAAATTTGCTTTTTTGAAATGAAGAATCAAGAAAACCGCATTTTACTTGGATTTTTGGTTAAAGTGGAGTAACCTATTTAATAAATGGTTAATTTTCCATAAAATGGGGTCTTAAGTTAGTCAAAAGTTTAAAGAAACAAACGTTTTTACCTAAAGCTGACATAATCATATATACTGCTGGATGTTACACGATAATAGATTAAGGTGTCTATTTTTGATAATTTTTGTTTGGAAATTATTTCTTACCTAGTGGTTTTGACGATGATAAAGATAGCAGTAATAGTGTTTGTACACTAATGATATTGTTTTGGACTCCTCTCATATATTCAAAAAGTCAAGGTTGAAGTGTTATTTCTCTTTCAAGAACTGCGTGTAAAGTTTCCTTTTAATATTTCATCCACGGAGATTCACACTTTTTCAAAAGTAATTTCAATACACTACGTTTTAAAACTTTCTTTCTTTAAAAACAAACCCCGTTGTGTTTTGAAAATCATGACATGCTGACTCCATTTACCCAATAGGAAGCTAGCCTTCACAACATAAGGTTGCCAGGAGTTCTCCTATCAGTTTTGACACTGGTGACAAGGAGTTAAAGAAGCAAGGGGTAGGTCATATATAAGCAGCTTGTACGCATAATATCATACAGTAATATATCAGTACACAGTACACCGTACTCGGAATACAGAAAATAGTTATATTGACACAGAAAAATAGTATTATCACACAAAAAATGTATCACATTAATATACAATCTACAATACTGGAAGTGTAATCATCTAAATAGATCGTGTGTGACATTAAAAGTCTTACTCATTTCATAAGAATAAGAATCACAATATAATCAGATCACATAACCGTGTATAAGTGCGCAGTAAGGCATAGACGCGTCGTCATCCGCGACATCATCATTTACAATCCAATACCATTATAATAATTGATGCCCAATCGCTTGTCAAATATCACAATAAAATCTCATATCACTATAACACTAGTCACTAGAGTGACTAAACCATTTCTTTTACGCTTGGCTGTAGGAATATTATGTAAGCAATTCCAATAAACAAACATCAGGATGGTTTTACATTTTATGCAAGTTTGTTCATCACAAATGATGTAAAGTTAGGTTTATGGGCACACTCAAAACGACTCACTTAAACTTGCGCGAATTTTTTTAATTAAAATTCAATATATAAGCCATGGGTCATAATTGATTTAATAGATTTATTTCAGTTTAAAGTGATTGCTACTTTTAGCAGACCAAAACAAACCGGTCCACCGGGGATATAGTCCTGTGTTTTGGTAGTCCAGTCCAACATTGCCATAGTACGAAATGATTCATTTATTTTTATATTGAGATTGTACAAAAATATTGATTACAACCTCAAATATTAAGGAAATAAAGCTCAAAACAAAACCTGCAACAAGAATGTAAAATGAAGTCTGCACGTGACCAATACTCAGCGGTTTAATTTCTCTACTTTTACCCTTCTTACTAGTTGAAAGTGTCATCTCAAATTTATCATCTTGCAACCATTTTTTGTATAATCCTAACTGAAATAACCATCTATTGTGAAAATTAAATTGATCTTGAAAGGGAGAGACAAAAGGAAAGTGGTACACAAGTCGAAATGAGAGTGCACAATCCTCCATTACATGTAATAGCGGATAACCATCTTCATAGTAGTCACCTATTTGTGTATATAATCGGGTTATAATCGATGCATCAATATAAGATAAATTTCTATTAAAGGCAATCGTGTCCAGAGTCTTTTTTATATCTTGTATAACAATCATATTTTTGTAAGTCTTTCTAAAGAATGTATCGTTAGGGTCACTGCTATCCAAGAAAACGTCTGCAATATTATCTGACCCAGACATTTTTTGCAGACCCACCTTAATACCTGAATAAGATAATTGCTCCCATGTTTCAATATCAGGGTAGTAATGAGGTGTCGTTAAGTAACTGGTTAAGGATCCCACATACGCATTCATCATCACCAAACTTAACAACAAACACAAACCAAGAAAGTATTTCTCATGAGATGAGACTGGTGAGAGAATGGTAGCACCAGTGACAAATACTCGAACTGTTTCTAAAGTTGTTTGTAACTCTAAAGTTGTATCTTTCCTAAATATTTTCCAGAAAAATGTGATAATTAGTAGTGAGAAAAAGAAAAGTATCCAAGCGCTACCAGAAAAGGGTAAAATTGCATTCATATATTGCGGAACACGAAGTGCCTTTGGCACAATGAGGCTCATGCAACTCTGTTCATGGGAATTGGTTGATTTGAAAAGATTTCCTAAATGTTTTATGAACCCACTTCCATAAATGTCCGGAGTCTTCTTTCTAATGTGCATTTGAGCCCCTTCTCCTGAGAGATCTATAATTCTTTGATTGGGCGTCAATATTATCATGGTTCCATTCATACTTTGTATAAAGGTTTTCATAGTGTAATATTCGCATTTAATACGTTCTGTTTTTAGACCATATACATATCTGCCAGGAGATAATATTATTTCATACCCATTGATATTGTTCAATTTGTTTGAAAATAAATGGTATATTTGATTTGCTGACATTTCGAGCATATTCAAAAAGGAATGATTGTTTTGAAATTGATTGTAAAACAATGCAGTTGCGTTTTGTGAATCATTGTATGTTATATTTCCGTTATATGATAAATATCTTGTATGAAGAGATATCACCACTACATTCAAAATATGATATTCCTCCCAGGTCCTATGGCATTCTTGTTGAAATATATGTGCTTCTTTTGGATCGTGTGGAGTAATTATTATTATAAATGGTGTTCTCGGATTACCAAGAAAAGTAGATGTAAAATGTGTTAACAATGTCCAAAAATATTCATCAATCTTTTCAACAAACCAAAATACTGCTTTTGGTAGCCCCATGATTCCACCAGTTAATACTGCCTCTGTATATGTTGTATCCAATTCCGAAGGAACATTTCTAAACATTTGTAACATTAATACAGGTAGGTTAGCAATGTTCACTTGTTTGATGAATTCATCTGTAAAATGAAGGCAGTTTTCTTGCACAAGGGCGACTGCCATTGGCTTTGCTCCATTA